>CM035798.1:44099494-44209494 GCA_020466265.1 Siphamia tubifer | reverse complement strand
AAACTGTGATTGTGCTTATTATCAAGAAAACATGGAAAATGGATCGATATCAGCTCTGAAATTAAACTATTAAGAGCTTTTTTTGTATTTGTCCAAACAAAAGTACCTGTAGGTGTAACAGGCATTAAATCATTACTGTTCCATTAGGGTATATATTTTTTCATGAATTCTTAATGTAAAAAAAGAACAATGTCTTGATTATCCATGAACATATTTGGCTAGAAAAACACTTAGAACGGCTCATTTCAGAATAAAAAATACTCACGTTAGTTATGAATTCTGAAAAGTTAGATTGAATGGACGACAACAAATGAAATGTGGTTCAACCCCCACAAAAATCAAAAAGCAGCGCAGGTAGTTAAATTCAAAATTCTTTAAAATTGATGCTACAATATGGTTGGTTAGAGGCTTGTGTTGTTTTTTAAACCTGTTTTTAAGCATCCTTTATAAATAAAATGGCATGGTCCCATAAAGAGTTAATATGTCTTTAGTCTTTTGTCTTTGGAATTAATTTAAAATTGAGATTTGCTGAAAAAAATGTGTGATTTTTGCCCAAACAACAGTTCATAACCATAACCACAGCACTGGCAGATTGAATGTGGCTTTTTTTAAAGCATATTTTCCTGCCCAATATATGGATAATCATGAAATGAGGTAGAGATGGACATGCGTTGGTTGTCCACCTGACTTGAATCAGGGACATTTGAGTTCATGGCCTCATTAAATCATATGATCTGTAGCATTTTTATAGGTCACATTTAGTGACAAATGATGGTAAGCTTCAAATAAAGGCACCTGATCCGAAACAGCCCATGAGGGATCTGCTGTGTTTTCAGGAAAGAAGACACAAGAAGAGGCTTTGTTGTATATACCGTCCTCATTTTCAACAATTTAATGATACCACAATCCACAGCATGCCGCTTCCAATCATGCTTCATAGCACCTCATGGCTCATGCTTTATTGATTCAGCACTTGGACTTTGATCAGCTTGCAGGCTGTAGGGTGCAATGAAGGTTAGGGAAGGGTTAATGCTCACCCCCGCCTGGTTCAGTGTGGTGGATCAAATGGAAGAAGTTCATTAGAGACTGGGCGGATCGTTCCACTGCATCCTTCATCCATCCATCAGCTGCTTGTTCCGTCTCCGGGAAATCCAGAGAACTTTGTAGGATCGAGGAGACGAAACAATCAGCCCCCTGTCCGCCTTTGATACAGATTCCACGAAACCGACCTGTGACCTTAAAGCTGCAGAGTGATTTCATTACACAGGGAACAGAGACAACAGAGCTGGGGTGAAGCACTGAAACACTGTGATTTCATTGTGGCACCACTTAGAACAGAAGTGAACACCAGTGGGAGACAAAAAAACACATTATGTCCAGCAGGTTGTCAGGGTTTGGAAAGACTGAATGCTAACTAATAAGATTCCCTGGCTCAATATACACAATGTTTCTGTCAGTTGTGTATGTGGTGCAGTGGTGCTTGTAACTCAAAGCAAGAAGGACCCTGGTACGAATCCAACAGCAGACCTTTCTGTGTGGAGTTTGCATGTTCTCCCTAGTGCCCGGGTTTTCTCTAGGTACTTTAGTTCCCTCCCACCATCCAAAAACATGCACTGATAGGTCAATTGGTTAATCTAAATTGCCCATAGGTGTGAATGTGAGAGTGATTGTTTGTCTATATGTGACCCACCACCACGAAACCAGGCATAAGTGTCTGGAAATCAAAACTGAGTTATCTGTGTAGCTTGGTAGAGTGGAAACTAAGGTTTAAGATGGTGAAAAAATTATGTTTCTATCACAAGTAGAACCAAAGTCATTGTAATTTTAATATCCACATTTGGACATATTTTGCAATTTGCATATTTTTAGATATTGTCCGTCAAAGTGTTTTGGGGTAGGAAGTCCTTAGCAACGCATAATAATTTGTATCCGATTGACACAAATTATTCACAGATGTTAAAGGACACTCTGATGGACATGTCACAGAAGTTTTATATATTATAATAATAGGACAGAAGTGCGACGTATTATAATCATTTGGCTTACGCCATTGGACAGAACATTCAATATAAGGTTTTTCCTCGTACCGAACACTTGGATGTTTACCCACGGAACGGAGATCGGTTTGTTCGGCGAAAAGAGGTGGAATTCGGCTTTGTCTTTGCTCAGCAATCCCTGAACTTTTGTCGCCGCTTAAATAATTGACTCAATAAACACCTTTATTGATTGGATTTCAATGTAATGACCACAGGAAGTGAAAGTAGACGTGTTACGGTACCGTTTTTTGATAAGATGTAAACACAAATAAGAAATCGCCTTCCAGCCTAAATTTGGCTGTAGCTCTGAACGGCTCAGCGCGACTTATGCCTGGTTTCTTGGTGGCGGGTCACATATATGTTCAACTGGCAACTCATACAGGGTGTACCCCGCCTTCACCCATTGTAGTTGGATTAGGCCCCCAGTGACCCTAGTGATGATAAAGTGGGTTCAGTTCCTTCCTGAGCAGGACTGAAGTTCCTGTTCATTACAACCTGTTCTGAATAGAACCTGCTTGTTCCTGGATTCATTTAGATTTTTGTCTTTTGGGGATTCGGACGTTGCTTTCCCTTAGATTCTGTAACAGCTCTTTTCAAACATGCCAAGCCTGTTAACACTTCAGAATATCCAAACACAATCTGACATATGGTATATAAGACGGGGTGGTAGCGCTAGAAAACAGTAGTGAGCTGAAATAATGCAACTCTGTCTGCCAGATATTTTATTCATAAATGCAAATCCAATTGCATTTTCAATTTAAGCAGTGTAATTTGTCATGGACAGATCTGCTCTATTTTTTTTTTGGGGGGGGGGGCTTGCACTTGTACAAGTAGCAGGAGGAGGAGGAAGCAGGAGGGAAGAGGTGAGTATCTTGTCGTCTGAACCTGCTTTACCGTCACTAGGGTCACAGGGGTCACTGGGGTCACTGGGGTCACTGGGGTCACTGGGGCCACTGGGGTCACTGGGGTCACTGGGGGCCTAATCCAGCTACAATGCGCGAAGGTGGGGTACGGAGTATTTTATATTCAAAAACCAGAGTTTGTGTCCCAGGTCCCATAGTTTTACAGATTTAAGAAAACAATTGATTAGACTTGGGAAAATATTTTTGGTTTAAAGGTGTCATTCTGCAGAAAACCACTTTTCCACGCTCCTATTGGAATCTGATGGGTCACAACGAGTTACCAACACATGCTGCGTTTGAAAGTGGTTTGTCACCTCTACTGGCTGTATTTACAATTCATAGAAAACAACACAGAGAAACGAGACACTCATGTGGATATTGGTGTCACCCATGTCCCCCATTAGAAACAAATCTGAAGTAGCATTAGCATCTACAAGACAAGACAGCGCCACATTTCTTGCACAAACTTGAAGAAAAAATGGCGGAGCAAACTGGTTCATGTGTTCTGTGTGGAAGTAAAGCCTCTTTTTTGTTTTTTTTTTCCTGCAAGTTTTCAAAACAAGCAACCGCATGAAACCTAGTTGAATGCTACTCTGGGATGGTAAACACACACACAGCGAGGAGGGAGGGGGAGTGTTCCTTCACACATTCATTCTCTGAGCTAAACAGGGATGCCTCATGATTACGTCATGGACATGTATGAGGAAGTATCAGTAAAATTGATTGTTTGACCTCAAGTCATTTTTCTACCCTCCACAAACAGCTGGAAACAAAGCAATCTGGATGTTGTTTTTCTAAATTAATCCAACACACAATGCATTCAATAACAATGGTGAACACAGTAATATTAATGAAATAACGATGGAATGACTCCTTTAACCTCTTGAGACTCAGGAAATTACAAGTTTTGGCTTTATAAAGTTGTATTTTTGTATTTTTTGAAATATATTTTTTAACATTTTAATGGAATAGCTTTTGTTTTTAAAATAAACCTTTGAAACTCTTGTCCATAAACATAGCCAGTAAATCCAATGTTTAGTCGTATGTGGTTAAATACCAATGAATGTACTCTTTCATTGTCACTTTTATTGTAACTTTGAAAAGTTTCTATCTACAACTAAAGTTAAATGACATTGTGACAAGTTGAAATGCTTGTCACACCTACTCTATTAAATATCACTTACTTATCACTTGATTATGTTGTAACAAAGGATCGATCATCCAAATGGTTTTGGACATCTTTTTTTTTTTTTATAAGAGTCAGTTTATTTATTAGAAAATGAATGCAAATGAAGGGTATAAAATCAGGTGTGTTTGAGTTATGTCTGAATATGTGCAGTATTTAGAGAATTTGGCAAATTATCAACTACACTGGGATAAATATCACATGATATTAAGGGAGGACAGTGACAACAACCAACTGACGAATGTGATTTTGTCAAAATTGCATTAAAATATCAATGATAATAAGTCAAACATTCCAAACCCCATCTCTAAGGTGTGTATATTCGAGGCTGAATTACACCAAAAATTGCAGATCCAGTCTTCTGAATCAAATTTTAAATGCCAAGATGATGTCTCAAGCAGTGTAATTTATGTCTGAATGAAGCTCTGCATTTTTAACTCATTCTTAGGGAAGTGGAAGAGGTGGATGGGGATTCAAACATTAAACAGACATCTAAATTCCAACACATTGGTCTAATCACGTTGATGTCTCGAAGGTGCTTATGAATGCCCCGTAAGTGCCTCAGTCGTAATTAAATATCCTGAACACATCTCACTGTTATTCTCACAGTCCCATTGTATTCACTCACAGATCTGTAGATGAACAAACCCACTGGGGGAAGATTTGTTTTCAGAAAGCCAGGCGTCCTCTTCTCTGTGTTATCATCAGGCTCTCCCACCCTCTCAACCATCTTTTCCTAACATTATAATTCAGTGCACACTTGACAGAGCTGTTTTCTCTTTTGCAGGAAATAGAATTTCTGTGCATTTGCTCCCCCTTTTTTGTTTTCTCATTATCTGTAAAACGTGCTGTGTACATCTCCACCCATTTTCTAACCCTCCACAATTTTATCCAAGAGGCAGAAAATGAAGTCACGCCGCATATCTTCAAAGTGCTCGGGTTCAATTTTACCTCCTTTCACTTTACAAAATATTTCTAATAATAAATAGATCCAATTCACGGGAAAATAAATCCAGACCATGATGACAAATGAGTGCAGAATAATTCCCTGGATGATAAAAGGAGAGTCTTACTTTACAACCCTGTAAAGGAAGCTGAATTCTTTGCCTTTTTCTTGTCCCCTCATTGCGTAATATCATCTAGTTCTCTGCAGTCACACATTGTCATGGACTATTTTCATATTTTTTTGAGAAATACACATTATAGTGAATATACTTGGTAAATGGATTTAAAAAAAATTATTTATTTTATTGTTTTGAGCTTAAGTCATGCAGTTATGTCATAATATATATGTGTCACTGTAAGGGTTTTTTTTGTTTGTTTGTTTTTTTAAACAGGAACACATTTCTTGTAATGTGTTTATCAGTATTTGTGATTTTACTGTGTGTGGCTTTAATATTAAAATTGTTCTAAGAAATTACAACTGTAAATATACTTCACTACAGTTATAATGATGATATTAATTGCTCTATAATTAGATTTGGTTGTTTTACTTTAAGGTTCAGTGGCTTATTTGAGTACAGTACACATATGTATTATTTATTATGCATAAACTGAATCACAATTCTTATCCAAAACATAAAAAACCTACTGTAGTCAAGAAACAAACTTTGCTTTTTAGTGGGAAAATCCTGAATTTTCTCAAAACACCATCTATCACAGCTCATTATTCCAAGAGAAAACATGGAAATCACAATAAGAGATCATCAAATATGAAACAACCATGAATAAAACACATACAAATGAACACATGTTCTACCAACAAATATGTTGATGAAGTGTGAAATTACAGAAAAGTTATTCAAATACAAAGCAAAGTAAAAGACAAGTTACAGGTTTGGAAAATGTAGACGCACTGTTGTGTTAGTTAAAGATGTTAGATGCATTTGGACCAGGGAATATCTTTAAAGGGCACTGATATCTGTGGCCAGTTTCCATGTGAAGAAATTCATTAAATAGTGAGTGATCAGACCTGGCAAAGTTTGACCTGGTGTTCTGCAAGATCTATGTCACCTAAAAGTCAACTAAAGACAGCTGAGAGATAGCCAGATATTTGCTGTTGTTTTCACTTATGAACATTTTATATAAAAAGTAAGAGCAATTCAATAAATGTCTTTAGGTTCCACACTAAAAGAAGTCAGTTTATTGAACACAGTGGTTCTGAAATGGGGGTACGTGGAGGTACTGCAGGGGGTATGTGAAGCTTTTCAAAATTATTTAAAAAAATCAGTACAGTAGGTTCATCCTAATAATATGTTTTAGGAAAATAATTTTGTCAAAAAAGTTCAACAAAATATATAAATGTACTGAATTTTATATTCAGTATCACCCCCGCACACACACACACACCAAGTTAGTTTGACCCACTGACCCAGTGCACTCATCAACGACCTGTTGTCACCACTTCGTGTCAACACTAATGTGTAGCTGCAATGCTACTGAAAATACGGATAAACAAGTGAAAAAGAAGGAAAAACCAGAGCTGACAAAGTACAGAAAGTAGTTTTAACCTTAACCCTAAATGCTGCTCAGTTTAATCTAGACACTGTGTTATAATATTGTTCAATATGAATGTATTTGTCAGATTCACTCATATGAGTTGTTTGGCTTTAATAAATCAGACACTGATTTTTTTTTTCTTCCAAAAATGTTTTGCTCATGTCAGGGGGTACTTGACTAAAATCTAACAAAGTGTGGTCTCAGGTGGCTATTTTTCAAAGACAAATAACTGTAACCCTCTTGTAATGTTACAGGTCAAATTAACCGGTTTTAAAGTTGGAACATCTAGGAAAAATAGTTTTTTTTTTCCATTATGAAACTTCTTCTGCTTTCCCTTATTTAGTATAATTTATGATCACCCCTTTCATGTTTAAATCACATAGATACTGTTGGGTTAATTTGACCCAGCAGTCAAACTAAAGGTAAAAGGTGTCAGATATGTCACACTATTTTCTTTCTTTACAACTGTGAGACATTATGTTATGTGTTTATATGTTGGTCTTTCAAAAGTAATAAAGCGGTGAAACGTTAAAAAAACAAAACAACTTTTAACATATTTTATTTTAAATGACAAACCAATAAATTATCCTAATTCAACCATTACCTTTTATTGGTACGGAACACATTGTACTAAATATTGACAGAATACTAAGAAATGGAATAGGTAATGAAATATTAACAGTGCTTGTTTGGATTTTTTTTTTTTTGTGTTTGTTTTGGACATATTTTGGATAACTAACCATACAACAGGTCAAATTGACCCAGAAACACCAATACTGTTCCTGACAAATGAACATAACAGGAGGGTTAAGGTTATTTTTCCCCAGTTTAAAAAATGTTTAGAACTTTAGAAAACAACATTTTATTCTTGACAATTATTTTCTCGTATATGAACACAGCAACATTTCCTGTTCCCAATAGGAACCCCTGTTCGCTCAGTGAGGACAGTTCATCGTGCTGCTTTCACCTCCTGTTGAGCTGTTGAAAAGCCAGTGGAGGCTGTGAACACCGGTCCTATTGGATTGTACAGATGGACGCTTCAGTAGCACTTACTTACACACTTAATCGCTGACATCTTACTTTAGTGTGTATTTTGGCCAAGACGGAACCCAACAGCTTATTGACACTTTGTGTAAGCCCTAACTCTTTGTTGGCCCTGAAAACAGAATATTGGCAAATATAAGTGGCTACTGGCTGCTTAAATCTTAAATCTGCTGGTCAGTCCATCAGTACGGGTGGAGAAGGGATGAAGGACAGATAGATGAGACAGGAAAGAGGGGGGCATGTAAGATCCACGACTGCTGTGACCTGAGGAACCTCTATTTAGAGCATTAAAGATCCACTATTGATCCCATTACGGCTGGGAGACTTTATAGACAGCTCTGTATTGGAGGCATCCGGAACTGTATACCTTAATTAATGTGAATCATGACAGACTTTGTATAAATGTGTGATCGCTTTGGCTAATATTTCCTTCTTCGTTCAATCAATGAGCATGATGGAGCTCCTTCATATCTCATCATAGCCCCGCGCTGATCTCTTAAACGGAATGGGATTACATCACAATGGCGAGGTCAGGGGTCATTGTGTCGGTGCACTGGGAGAAAATCGCCTCGAGAGGCATGTGCACCCGACCCCTCATCTCCCTCATTTTTCTCCTTTACTCGAGATAATATCACACACTCACACACACACAGGCACACACACACACACACACTTGCCTGAGCACAGAAAATCAATACGCCTCAGCTAAGTTCAAAACCAAAGCTACTCATTAAAAAGAGAGGGAGCAAACACACTGTTCACAGTATTGGTCCAACCTGGGTGAGTTAAGCTGTGGGATTGTTATCACTGTTAAGCAAATAGATCCACAGAGGGAAAAGACAGAAAAGAGAGAAATAATAAGATTTACTCCCTGTGCTATTAGCAAACTGTGTCATCTTGCAGACTAAAGTTGGGGAGGGGGGTGTGATGCCCCCTCACAGAGACTCAATACCCACCTCAGCATATGAGGAATTAACAAACTGTTGAAATGAAGGAGCTTTTTTACCATGAAGTAGAATACAGCAGCGTTCACTGACTGTCCTCTCCACACCTGGTTCACACTACAGTATGATATGATGCACTTGTAGAGTTCTGTTTTACTCCTTAAATGTAATAGATTACACATTTACTCTGTTAATATGGAATTACCAAACGAGTAGGCAATGGTGTTGTTTGTGGTTGGTGTTTTCTTTTGTCCGTCTGGCTGTTTGTTTTGGGAAATTTTCAAGAAAGGTGCAAGGTGTTCCAGAATAGATCCCATTAAATTTTGGTGAATGTAGGTCAAAGGTCAAGGTCACCAAAATGTGTTTTTACAATAAGATATAGGGCAAATCAGGATTTACCTTTTCATTGCCGTATATTCACTTTTACATACAGCTTCTATTTGCTCTTATGGTGGTGTGCATTAACATCAGAACAAAATTGAAGACTCTAGGTCAAAGGTCAAGGTTACAATAAAGTTCAACATCACATTTTGCATATACCTTTTGAACTATTCATCTTAAAGACTTCCAATGGGCATCAAAAAGCTGTTCTTTCTATTCTACATCTTGTGTGTATAGTTTTTGACCTACTGTTGACCCAAGAGGTCAGGGGTCACTCAGTCAATACCTAATTTTTTTTTTACTACAATGAAAAAAATGTATGGAGATAAAGACTTAGTTACTATTATTAGCTCCGCTAAGGAGGAGTTTGTTGGTCTGTTTGCCAGATAATTTAAAAACCTATGGACAGATTTTGATGAAATTTTTAGGGTACATTGGTAATGGGGAGATCTGGAAATGAGTAGATTTTGGTGGTGATCCGAGGTGGGGGGGTGGGGTGTTGTCTACCTTGATGGAGGTCTGCGCTGTCAGAGTGCTTTTGTAGTTTACAAATAGGAAATCTGGCATGGGCCTTATTACCTTTAACTTTGAGTGACCTTGAAAGGTCAAAATCAAGGTCACATAATTTAAAATGGTTGTAACTCCAAAAAGAGTGATGATAAGTTACAATAAGTTATAATTGTTGACAGACAGGAAACCTAACAATAATACATTCTATTTGTATAGCATACAGTACAACAAAAGCCAACTAAAATAAAATGGTGGCTCCATGTAGGCTCCAAAAAGGCATCATGACCTTTGACCTAGAGCAGCCTTGAAATGTCAAACCCATAGTTTCACATTTTTAGAGGGAGATGCCCATTAAGAGGTGTCAATAATGTGACTATTTATCAGTATTATTCCTGCTACTTAATGTACCTTATTTTATGTTTTTGTTATTTTATATATCGCCTTTTTAGTAAATGCTTTGAAATAGGTAAAAAAAAAAAGCTAAATGCATTCATTTAATCCATATGGTATTGACAAACTTTTATTAAAGCTGCAGTGCTTTTTTTTTTAATTGTCATTGAGCCAGGAATCCATAATTACCTTTCAGCATGTATTAACTCAAGTGGTTTGAGAGGAAACAACTTCAGAGGAATGTGTTTTCACACTTGAGAAAATGAACTCTATGATACTGATTTTTTTTGCTAATCACAAGGTTTTCAGCAGGTTGGGTGGTGAATAGATGACTGAGAACTCTCATTAGTAATTGCTGATGAGATTCTGTCAGACTCGACCTGGATTCTAATTTTGGAAACATCGTCAGGTCATTTAGACTGAGAGGAAAGACCTACAGATGCAAAATATGAACCCCCTCCCCTCCAAAATACATTCCCAATATATGTATGTTATGGCTACTCTTCGTCTTCCAAATATAAAAAAAAAAATTCAAATTCAAAAAAGTCAAAATTTAAAGGAGTAGTCAGTGAGGAGGAGGAGGAGGAGGAGGAGGACCCCGACTTCACTTAGGCCCATCTTAAAGTAGCCATCTAGATACGCCACTGTGTCAAAGTATGTATAAATCCAGTCTAATAAAATATCGATTATCTGAGTAAGTGAATATCTAGTTATAATATAGAAGAATGCAGAAAAAAATATTTATTTTTAATTAACTAATAGACACTATAATGATTAGGCAATATTATTACATTTATTAATGATTGTATTTGTATTTAAAGTGCATATAAATATTATAGTTTGCATTAAAAAAATCAGGGTCATGCAAATATTGGTTTGGACGGATGCTTTGTGTTATTGTAAAAAAAAAAAAAAAATTAAAAGGATGTTAACAAAGCAATGAGAGTGGAATGAATTAAATTATTAGTTTGTAAAAATGATGGGAGTCTATAAATTATTATTCTTCCCACTTCCTTTTTGAGCACCGGAAAAGTTGGTTTGAACATGTTGTGTGGTTCTTTGTTACCTGATGATACTGTGTGCTTGAAATAAAACTAAACTAACTAAATATTAGATTTTTCTCAGCTTGAAAACAGAGTCCAGAGGAATGTTTTGAATTATTTGGTCCTGTCAGACCACTTGAATTACAAGGTGAAACATATGATGACCCAATGATGCCAGAAATCTATGAAGTTCTTTTCTGTACTATCAGATAAAAATGTTCAGACCGTGTTGTCTTTTTGGTCTTTGAAAGGACCATGTGAAGACAGTGGATTTATTGGCATACTTGATAAACAGTCACACTGACAGTATCTTGGTATCTTAATAACAATGTTTTGTTTCTTTTTATGTTATTAGGATTCTTTACACTAATATGTTTATGTAAGTACATGAATAAGGGATCATTTACACAAGGACGATTGCGGCTAAAAATGCCTAAATATTTTATCGGAAGTGCCTTTCATTTACACAAGATCGAAAATTCAAAACGCAGACCTCCGCAAAGCAGCGCAAGCCTGTAAAGATCATACATTTTGCAAATATACCATTCGTTTGATGCCATATGACATAAAAATGTGACATCATCGAGCCTATCAGTGTTATTTCAGCTGATGTCCGAAGATAAAACGAAGTGAATCCAAAAAAAAACGTGTGATACTATCAGGTCTGGATTCTGAGATATCACCACGTATGTGTTTTAGCTGTTGACCTTCACTGTGACCTTGACCTTTATAGCTCAAAATGTAATGGTTTCTTTCTTGACACATTATCAATCATCTCTGAAAGGTTCATCAAAATCCATCCATAGCTTTTTGAGTTATCTTGCTGACAAACAAATGGAGGTAACAAGACCTATGCAGACATCTAGTAAAGGTATGTCCCCGAAATGCAATGCTTCCAGTCACCCATCATTTTCACCATGCATGTACAAACTTATATATTAAATACAAAATATATGTGCCTGACCTACAGCATGAGCACCATGAATTTGGTGGCAATCCGTCCACCTGTTCAAAAGTTATGGGTCAGACAATATGTGGCCATTTTGAAAGTTTTTACCTCAAAAGCTAATCAGTTCATGTACGTACGTAGTGGCAAAAAGCAGATGCACGTAAAACCATTAAATCTCTGACATTCCATATATCGGGGATATAAATATTGCACATCCAAATCAATTCCACACACACTTGGGTCCTCATATGAACGAAGATTTCTTAATGATAATGCTCATGTTAAATGTGGATAAAGAAGTTAAGACAAGATGCTGGCTTTACATTTTCTCTTCTGATCATCTTCATATAAACGTAGCTTAAACCTTGGGGCAGTGTGACAAATCAAATATAAAACCTTTAAATATAAATATCCATTTATTGGTTAAGACAATCAGAAATATTTGGGACTGCTAACAGTGAGAACGAACACAGAAAAAGTTGTTTCATATATTTTAACAATACAGGAGGAAAAGACACTTTTATAAAACCCTCCTGTTACCAATTACAACCAGTTTATTTTCATATCATACGTCCCTTGTGTTTTAAATACATACATGAAAACAACACACAATAATTCCATCACTGGTGCTATGATGTTTATACGAACAAAAGGCCATCTGTTTTTTCTGCAACATACGTCCTTGGAGGCCAATGTACTTTTTACTCACTCCACTTATGTAAAAAAGGCATATACTGTTTAAACAATTACTATGAAGATTATTAATATTGATTCATAACATATGGTACATTTCCATCACAATAATAAGTACGGATCCACAACTGCAAAAGAAAATCTGCATAGGACAGTGAAATAATGAGCTACATTCAATCAATCTTTAGCCAACATATAACTCATGAAAGTAAAAACAGAGTACTGCAAATGAGGGGCGAGGAAAATACCAGTCAAAACAATTATTAAAAATGTGGGCACATGCTGCCAAATGCATTGATGAGGAATTGATATATCTGTGTAATCTCAGCTAAAGAATATATATATATATATATATATATATATATATATATATATATATAGAGAGAGAGAGAGAGAGAGAGAGAGAGAGAGAGAGAGAGAGAGAGAGAAAGAGAGAGAGAGAGAGAGAGAGAGAGAGAGAGAGAGAGAGAGATACATCATATTATAATATCTGGATGTTCGAATGTTCTTAAATGATTGTGTGTATGAAAGGTTACAGCATTCCTGTGAGAAGCAGCAGAGAAGAGAGAACAGAATGACTGGAATACGTGTGAAGACTGCCAGCAGAATGACGTAGGAATTAAAACATTTGGTCTGTTGTCAAGACTAAGGTCCACCTCTATTAGAGAAAGGATAAAAAGGATGAGATAGATAGAGGTGGGGGCTTTTTCTCTTCTTGCTGCTGGGGGCTTGACTCATCTGTGATCAGGCAATTGTCTGAAGTTACTTTTGAGGACTTGGAAGGTTTGTAAGCTCAATGATTGATTACTCAATTGTTTGAATTCATGTGTCTATATTTTTTATAATAATTTATTAACCTTTCTTATTTGGTTCTGGTATTTTTGAGTCGTCTCAACGGGGAAACCCAAACCCAAGAAAGACAAATGACAACAGAAAAAAGCCTGTCTAAGTATAAAACAGTCTTATGAATTTGATAATGGGCCACCCCAAATTGGGTCTGTGTTGTCTAGTAACAGACAAAAAGATGCTATAAGAAATGCAACTAATACAATACAGATTATATACTACATATGAGTTTCGTTTTCGATATGACATGCATTTAAGTTACATACCGTTTTTCCCCATTAATTTAAAAGCTGACTATTTCTTTATTAAATGTGAATGTTTGTTTGACAGGTTTTTGCATCACATTTGCACAAAAGAAAAACTAGTCACACAAAACTTAACTTTCCAAGTAATTTTTAAACTATCACAACAAATTAATGAAAAGCTGTGAACATATTCTACAATATAACACCATTACAGGCATTAATTGTTATTCAATACATATCTTCACGCAGTAATTATAATACATTAAATAGATGGATTCCTTTATTTGTCATTTCTCACATAATATCCACAGAAATATATAATAGCCAAAAATAAAATATTGTTACTCATTAGTACTTGACAGCACAAACTATGCAGTAAAAAGACCATTTAAAAAAAGTGAAACAAAAGACAAAACCACACGGTAATTATAATTTATGAAATGTAACAGCATACACACAAAATTACCAGCAGTCTTCTCAAATAACTGGCTAAAAAAATTTAACAAAAAAATGGTGACAGTGGGAAAGACAGACCAACCCGCGTGAACCCGTGTCAAACGACTCAGCGATCTGCACAGATTACAAAGCACCTTTAATTGGCTCGACTCTGATCCACATGCAGTGAGAATGCAAGACATGTGTCAACTGCTAGTTTACATGATGACATATGGTGTTATGTGAAGCATTATAATGCTACATGATTTGCACCACACATAGATTTTGGTCGGCCATGCTGCTCAACGAACAAAACCGTTTGGCGAACCTTACCTGATCTGTGTCTTTAAAAAAATAATCTTTATTAAGGACAGTTACATTTATTTAGATGCAGAAAGATGAAATCGGACTAGAAATACTAGAAGGATAGAATAATAGAAATAAGAGAATACTAAGAGGATAGAATATATAGGCTGGAGAGGAGGATGTATAAAATGAATGTGTTGTTGAATGGGAACAATATAGAAATGTATGCATTTATAGAGAACAATGTTTAACAATATACAGACAATAAACAGATATAATCTGCATATATCACGGGGGGTCGAATCCAGGCGGGGTACACCCTGTATGAGTCTCCAGTTCATCTCAGGGCTGAACATATATAGACAAACAATCACTCTCACATTCACACCTATGGACAATTTAGATTAACCATTTAACCTATCAGCGCATGTGTTTGGATGGTGGGAGGAAACTGGAGAAAACCCACGCAGACGTGAGGAGAACATGCAAACTCCACACAGAAAGGTCTGGTGTGGGAATCGAACCAGGGTCCTTCTTGATGTGAGGAACAAGTGCTAACCACTGCACCACCGTACAGATGCACTGAAAAATACATATACATAAAAACACACACACACACACATATATACAGTTTTGGGAACGTCCACCTTGATTAGGAACTAGTTCAAAGTTCAGTTCAAGTTACTCAATATGAATTAGTTCAGTTCATCGTTCATTCTTCCAAATTATGAACTAGAAGTTCATGGATCCCAAAATAAACTTTTTCGTTGTTTTTTTCGTTCTTTTTTGTGTTATTATTGTAAACGTATTATTAACCGTTTCTGACGTTATACTGTAGTCAGGAAATCAGGGGAAAATGCCGCCCTCTCCAGGGCGGAAGTAAGTACCTTACCCCAGGGTTAACTTCCCTCTGCAGGTTCTTAGAACACAAGGAGTGGTTTCAGTGAGCTTCGTTATCAATGTTTATTTCCAAGAACGGGACAATACCTGCTCCGGTCGCCGGTCACACTCTGTACATTTAACTCTTACATTTAACTCTTTTTCTCCACTCCCAAAAACTCTCTGCACCCCACCCCACCGAGTAATACAAAAATGACATCTATGATAATGCTGTGTTTTGATCACATTTTATACCTTATAGGACTCAATAATTACGTGATAAGAACGAAATATGAACTACATAAGAGCGCAGTTCAATAAATGCCAGAATAACCGCGTTCACAAATTCCCGTTCATTTGGCAAAAGTGAACGCGTCGTTCACGTTCGTCAAAAATATGATATAGTTCGTGAACGATCGTTAAATGAACGCTTTCAGGTACAACACTGCATATATATATATTAGTTTTAATTACAGATGTTGAAAAGTAGCAGAAAAGCACATGGAGTTGAAGATGATCTAAAATGCTAATAATATTGTGAAGTGATGCAGAATGATGTGCAGTTGACAGATGTAATTGCGGTCATTATTTTTCTATCAAGATAATAAAGAAATGTTGTTAAATGAAGCATAGCATTAGTCAACGCATTAGTTCAGGAAGAGCTGATTGTATTGGTTGATTGGCATCAGATGTTTGTAGTCTTCTTGACTGACTGCTGATTGCGCGGTTGATAACATCCAATCACATTTAGGTATTTAGTGTGAACGTTTTAACTCATCTGGCTCATAATGTTGCTGTTCATTGTCAAATAACCCCCCCCCCCCTACACACACACACACACACACACCTCAAACCCCTCCTCCTCCTCCTCCAACATGTTGGCCATGTTGTAGACGTAATTATGATGCTATGTTCATCGGCAGCATGTGCTAATTATGAAGGAGTAGATTTCACAATAATCACTGTTATTATTCAGATCCAGACCCAGAACTATTTTTTACTGGTGATTGATGAAATTATGTTTTTCTTTACATTTTACTTTTCCTAAGTGATTTATCAACATTTATTTTATGAATACGCTCAACATTTTTCTGCAAAAATCTGATATTTCCTACATTTAATCTGTTTATACATGCAGATGATCATAAAAGCTCAGGGAAACATCAAAACATTAAAATAACATTACACCCAGCGTAACCTCTGCTATTTATCAAACTACATGGGTTTTATTGGTGGATTAATGTTGCAGAAAATGACAATCTTTCTCCCTTCACTACAGAGGCTCTGAATGTCCAAATTGGTCATTTTTGATGACACTGAAAAGATGAGAAAATGCATTTTGCTTTAACTATTAGTTTGATTATGTTCGACATTATTTAATGGTTTAGATCAATAATAGATGGTAGTAGAGATCTGCATTCCCGCAGACATCCCACAAGAAAACAAATGTAAATGTATGCTGTACAGGGCAAACTGGCGGGAGTGAATCCATACTTTTGAGGGAGTGGGACAACCAGCTGGTCCACAGCACTCACCCCAATTTTAAATAAAATATAAATGATGTTAAATCAGTTCTTGCATATATTTATGTTTGTGATCTGGACACAATTATGAAAAAAGAAAGAAAAAGGGGGGAAAAATCCATCCAAATTCAACAGATGTTGACATTACTGTACCAACTGCATGTGCAGGATGATTTTAGAGAATGGAAAGAAGTATGGAGGAGGGGTCTCCATTTCTGACAGCATAAAAAAATGACATATTTCCATTCTGTTGCTAAGAAACATACCAACCTAACATCAGACATTTGTCAGCCTTTGTCTATTATGTATATAATATATTTATATTACTACTGGCAAATTTGCACTTTTTACTTTTTTATTTATTATTTATTTTACTGTTTGCACTGAAGTAGGAGAAGCTCTCCAATCTCGTTGTACGTTGTATAATGACAATAAAGAGCATTCTATTCTATTCCATTCTATTCTATTCTATTCTATTCTATTCTATTCTATTCTATTCTATTCTATTCTATTCTATTCTATTCTATGATGACAAGGGAAATCAGTTCCATACACTGCATGTGACAAATGCCTAAACTACACATCCTACGGGTCCTAAACTACAGTCTATAATTTAAAAAAAAATTAAAAAATTATGGTTTTGCAGGATTTTTGTGGTTGGGAACAGAACAGAATGTTTTGGGAGGGGGACTGACAATGAAGTACTGCACAGATCTGTAATGGGAAGATATTCAACATACAGTGGCTGAAATAGAAATAGCTTAAATACAGTTTAATTTATTTTTAACATACATAACACAAACAGATATCCAAAGCAACAAACATGAAGAATGCACACATTGGTTCTTTTGTCTCCAGAGTTACTCACAAATTACCTCCACTAACATTTTTTTTTACAATTGTGGCAATTTTCTCATTTTGTGTATCTTGTTTTGCAAACATGCAAATTGAACTTAATCCAGAGTCATTTCCTCTAATTAAAAAAGGGCTTTTGTTTGACTAAATTAATGTGCTTACACAACTCAGGATGCAAACTCTGGTCTCTAGTGACCACATCCTGCTCTGCTTCATGAATGTCTGGAAAGAAAACCCTTCTTAACATAATAAAGAAAACCAGTCATTCAATTAGAAATTATGCAGCATGAAAACATAATCCAAAATCCAAAGTTGTCATTTTAACTGTACAGTAGTATATGGAACATTGGGTAATTACATCCCCAGAGTTTTGATAACTTGAAAGATTTAGAAAGTTTAGAAATTCCATGTTTTCCTTGTGAATGAATGTCATGTAGAGGAAGAACTGATTCAATTTAGGATGATTTTCAGAATTGGCTTTAAGGGGGGGGGGGCTAAAAAGTTTACAATCAGTAAACACTGTTGTTCATATCCTTAGAACTATTAATCTGATTGACTTCAAATCAAGTGGAAATAAAAAGGTCATGCATGACCTGGGGATGCCCCACGTCATGACATCATAGCAGTCTGGTTAAGGACTGGGGACTGCTTTCGGGGATATACCCCTAGCAGTGGTCGATATATATGACCCGCAACCGACCACTTTTTTGACTAGTCTTCCCGCAACTTGTACTGCAAGAAATATATTTGACTCAACCCGCTTCTCGACCTTCATTTTTAAAAAGTAGTCAATGGTCTTTATGAACATCACATGACCTTACTCACATACCGGCATTTATTTCCATGTTAAAACCTGATGTCATTACTTGTAAGTTAATATGTTGAGAAAATATGTTTGTCCTGCTTCAACATTCAAAAGTTATCAACGCGCAGCATCTAAACAAGGATTCAAGGATTCAAGGAAGCTTTATTGTCATTAAAGTCAGAAAGAATGAAAATAGATCCAGAGGACCTGTATTTGCCATGTAAAATAAATATATATGTAAGAAATGTTCAATATTAATAATGATAAAATGTACTAAAATGTCAGACTCATGATTACAATAATTTAAAAGAAATAAAATACCATAAAATGTACAAAATACTTCCAAATATATACTATAACCCAGAAGAGAGACCTTAGAGTTCAACAGCCAGGGGTGGACAACCTGTAACACCCAAAGAGACATTTGAACTCACTTTCCACAGAGAAGAAAACACTGGGAGCCGCTCATCATCTTTAAAAATCTCAGTGAATGTGTCCCAAACCTTACATTTTTGATTCTATGTTTCCGGAGCTTCCACTCTATCACCTTTTCTGTCTCTCTTGCTCCCTCCATACCATAGAATACTTCTGACATTGTGTGTCATTTTCATGGAAATTCAAGCCATGTCCAGAGGAGTTTGATACGGGTTTAGTTTTGAAACCGTGTCCAAAAGATATTGCGTAAAAATTTAACTGTTTCAGTAAAAAAATCTGCGTCAGCATGGAGGCAAAACGCTTGCAGAAACACAAACGCAATTCACATGCCACACCTCTATGCGTACTGTGAGCCAGTCCCACTGGATATAAGAAAACATTAGAAGAAGTTGTGCCCATGTGCCCATGAGCCCATGTACCCACATCCCTTTTTCTACCAGCATGGTTGTGAACACATACGTGTACTTGTCAAGGTGGGTGCGGAAACAGATCTTCCTATTCTTGGACCCGTTTTCCAAAGATATCATTTTGAGGTATCCATGACACCGGTCCCATTTTGACAAAAGGCCAATCCGTTAAGACAGTACATTGGTTTCACACGAATTCATTTCCATACAGATGGCGTCTCAGTTAATAAAGCATATTTACCAGGTTTTTTTTATGTTTATCTCAAACAACAAACGACCTGACCCGAATATCATTAAAAATATTTTTCAATGACCTGCTCACTTCGGGTCACCCCGCGTATCACTGACCTCTAGTCATCTCTTCCAGCCACTAGTTTTATCTGGTTAAGCTTATTCAGTCACTTTACATTCCTGTTAATTTTTACGTTTTACGTTTATGTCTCTTGACTTGTATGTTTGACAAATGTGATTTAAATGCCAGAAACTCCATGTGGTACCTATCTGGTTAAGGATTGTGGGTGTTTAATGAAAGGTTATCATCTAGTAAACTATGGATAACCCAATCAACAGTATATGATTCTGCTTCACAGATGAAAAAAACAAAACACTGAGGCAAAATTCCATTGGAACATTTGGAATTAGTTGCAGTTCTAGTGGTTAAGACTCATTTTCCCATGACAGCTTCCTTATCATGGCTCACTGTCTGACACTTTTAGAGATTTAGGCAATGGCAGATGGTGAACAGAGTGAAATACTGATTACTCCAACCATTTTTAGCCTTGTGTAAACTTTTTTTTTTTTTGGCTTTCAGTAATCCCAACACACCAGAGAAAGAGAGAGACAGGCAAAGCTGAGGGGCAGGGTTCATGGGAAATGCTTTATTTTCAGTTTTATTTGCCAGAACATTACCACTAACAGTATCAACAGTGTTAATTTATTCACTATATTTGCTTTTAAATATTTATTTGTGTGAAAATTTCAATACCTATTCAGATTCCCTAGGATATGCTACCAGTTCCTATAAGGCCCATAAAGTTCCAATCATTGACTGGTGACCAAAATAATTCACTGATCTATACAGTTTAATACATATTAATCCTATTAATAAATAGAAATACTTGGTATAAAATGCACTTTTTCATCTTTTCATGGTTATTAGATATGACTCATTTGAATGTTCAGAGGTAGTTACTATGGCAACCCCATTATCCTCTACAACATTGATTCACCAGGTAGTATAATGATAATGATTGGAGACACATGTTTGATGTTCAGTTAATGAGCTATGGCATTAAAAAGTCACTATATCTTTGACTTTCTTTGTTTTTGATATAATAACCTTCAACTTTAATCCAAACCTTTATGGACATCTACGTGATTAAATGTGGATTAAATGTTGGAAAATATCTGATTTTCACCCAAGAGCATAATATTAGAGAAACATGGTGAAAGGTTAGAAAAGGTCATTATGGGTTAAGCTATTCAAATATGTATCATTAGTAAATTAACAATAAGGCGCTCTGACATTCTGCCAAATACATCACTGCATTGGCTTCTACAGATATGAATTGAATTTATTTACAAGCCTGGTGAGCCAAGGGATTTATGTGGCCACTAGAAGGAGTAATGCTTTCATCACTGAACATAACTCTGAATAAAATATGGAATTTGATGCTGAAATGGTCGTATTTGTTCTACAGAGGTGAGTTAGATTATGAACGTATAAGGTTATTATGTGATGTTATCTGTGCTATGTTGTCATTTGTTCAACCATGGTTCAGACTAAATTAAGGCACATGAATGATTTTGAGACATAGTGTTGTTTCATTTTTGGTTTAGGTAGTTCTAATATTCAACAGTTTGGGACATCAGGACTACCTAGAACCCCTTTAATAATCAATGAATTATTTCAGTCTCTTTTGGCATTGGTTATTACTTCCCTTCAACGTCATGGTGTGTATCATTATTCAAGTTTTGATCACTAATAACATCTGTTTAATTAATTAAAGCCTCAACTGGAGTGGTCCAATGGGCTGAAGTTACTTCCTGGTTTACTTTCAGCACCACGGACAGCTCCATGTTCATAATAACCATTAGGATACATATTTCATAGGTTTTCTCATCTTATCTTATTTAATATTTAACACAACATATATCTTCAACTCTCACATGTTATTTCCTGGGCCTATGGACACAAGATGTGTGAATGTACAGTGTTTTGATTTTGAACTATTGTTACTGTTCATCTGAACCACTTTATACTACAATATTTACTATGAAATGCTATAAAAGTGTCATAGTTGGGTTCCCAGTCTGTGATGTCAGTGTTGCATGAATGCTGATATGGGTCACATTTTACAGTAGTAGACCAGAGGGGGGGGTCTTTGCATTAGGTAACCAGACTTTAACTGTAGACGTCTGTAGTAGAAGGAGTGTGCCTGTGCTTTCTGCCTTCCACAATTTTGTTCCCTCCTATTGTGGTTTGCTCATTGACATTTCCAGATGTGGGTAGTTCACAAAGGCTGTGACTGAGGAGAGAGGCTGACATTTTATGTCTTGACAAAGGCTGAGAAGCACTGACATTTGTGAAAGTGCCGAGCGGAGCACTTCTAAGATTTTCTATTATGAGAAAAAGAGGAAAATTACACATTACACACTTATATCTGTTGCACGATCTGTGCTCATAGGATGTCAGATAAAAATGAAACAGAAAAAGATGAGTAGAGGGGAAAGAGGAAGAACAAAGTACAGGAAGATGGTAACATGGGAGAGAGGCAGGCCCAAGTAAAGGATGGATGATAGAATAAATACAACAACCTGGTTGTAATTCTCAAGTGGCTCACTGTGTGAAAGCATCCTCAGTCTTTTTCTTCTAAACCTCCCTCAACTGCTGCAGACAGCTCCCTGAAGTATAGAGAGCCTTCTGCTGTTGATCTTGTATGAAAAAGGTACAAACTGTTCTGCACAAACAGACCATTGAATAATAATGGCTCTGCTCTGGGAAACAAATTCACAAGTGCCTGTACAAGATTTGCACTAGACTCAGTGACATTACATTATTTCACAGTGAAAAGTTTAACAATGTTCAGTAGACACCCCAAAGAAAAGCTTAAATGTACATTTTATTCCCACTCATTCATTGTGAATTGCAAATTGGTAAACTTAGAGATGCCTCATACACATTTCAAATTGTTTTTGAAATGAGTACATCATGTGGAAGTTAAAAAAAAAAAAACAATTTCAAAGAATTCTGCACTGAGGTTTTTTACTGCACTGAAGGACAGTGGCTTTTTGAGTCAATGTCTCAAATACCTCAATAATATAATTATTTAATTTGTTTATTTAAAATAATCACAATACCATCACACAATGTCTTTTTTTATTATTATTGGAGTGATCAGAGTTGTCAGTGTCCAAATAATAATTTGTAAAAAAAAAAAAAAAAAAAAAAAAGACTAATTGCAATATATAGAAATTAAGCTGTAAAATGGACTGTAATAATACAGTATATATGTGTGTGTGTGTGTGTGTGTGTGTAGTGTTGCTTACTGTACCAAGTTCCAAAAATGTTTCCGGCAACATCAAACACATGTATTTATATGAAACCTTGTGACCACAATAACCTGTAATGATAAAGTAGATACTGACGGAAAGGAAATAGGAGTCATACAATCTGACTGTGTTATAGAAACCACTGAACACAGAAGACAAGACAACATATTAGTTTGGTCTGATGGAAATGTGAGACTAAAGGAAGTGGCTGTGAATTTGAGACTCAAACATGATGTATTGATTAAAATAGCCTTTATTTTCACCTCTTAAAAGTGACATTTGAGTATTAACATTTTAAAAAAACATATCTTTTGTTTATAAGACACATTATTTCATAGTGTAGCCCTTTGCAAACAAACATGATCTGATTTCAATGAATAAAAGGACGAAAGCAAAGTAAGCAATATGGTAAAGCTCTCAGAAACCAGGCTTTATTTTCAGTCTATACGTGCACTCTCACCCTGGTTATATAACATATTGGCAGAGCTAAACATGGCCTTAAGGAAAAAATTAGGGGCCTCTCCCTCTACAGATGGCATTGTGAAGTAGTGGGGGATTATGGGAATTGCTCTCGTCACCATTTCAGAGGCAATGTACAAATGAGTCAGTTTGGTATTTGGTGAAAAGATGAGCTAATATATTAAAGTTCGATTCACTTTACATTTATCTATTGGTCTCATTTCATTTTCCTTATGGAAAAGTCATTGTTAATGTAAAAAAAATAGTACGTTTTAAGTTTTATATCAATGTAAGCTTTGTAACATTTTAATATTTTACTACAAAAAACCCTTGGAGGAAGATATTTCTGGTTTCACTGCTGCTTCACTTCAGTCATTTTTAGTTTCTAAAACCTAGAAATAATCATCAAACTAAGCCTTAAAAAAAAACTCTAGAAATGTCTGTAACATTTGGGAGGTAACAAGTTTTACAGATGTGTCTCAAATTCACAAATGTACTGCTTTACATTTATTTTACAAACTCTTTCATCGTGAACAAGTACAAGAACAAGATGGCATTGCATTATAAAACTTTATAAATCATATTTCATCATGGATACTTTTCAAAATTTAGTGAGCGAATGAAGGATCTAAAACTACTTGTGCACATAATGACAAGTGAAGGTGTACAAAAATCACACAATGAAACAAAAAAAAAAGTCTAAGTCTTTCTGTGACTACACATCTGAATCTCTTCCCTCACTGTGAACAATTTTGAGGCGTACGTCACCATAAAAACTGTGTTTACAAACACATTTGGGTGTTTTTGGTTCTATTAAGGATTGAGGGTGGAGAAGTGATTTTAGTGACAGACTGGAAAAATAAGCAAAATTGTAAATAAATTGTTTCCAAAGGCAAATTTCAACAAACAAAGTGAATCAGACTTGAAATCCATTGAGAATTGAGGGAGGAAAAGCGATTTTAGTAAATTGTGGACGATGTCGACGATACCAAGTACGGACGCTGATGGACGAAGCGTGATAGCAATAGCTCATCCGGATGAGCTAACAATACCCCTCTCCTCTTCAGGGGGCAGGGTAATAAAAAGAAATGCAAAGTCATAATGACATCAATGTGAAAAGTCTCGTTTCGTCATCTGAACACGCTTTATCCTCACTAGGGTCCCGGGGGTCACTGGGGGCCTGATCCAGCTCAAAGTCAAAGTCAAAGTATCTTTATTTGTCTCCCTAGGGAGAAATTAGTTTTGGACAGAGGGGTCTGCCGCAGACAGAACATTCCACTCACCCTCCCACTTATTACTCATTCATACCCACAATACATACATTAATTAAGATACATTAATAAAAACATATACACTTAATAAAAGCCTAAAACTATAATAAAAAATATAGCAAAAAATAAGCTACAATGGGTGAAGGCGGGTTACATGGTGTATGAGTCTCCAGTTCATCTCAGGGCTGAACATATGTAGACAAACAATCACACCTATGGAAAATTTTAATTAACCAATTAACCTATCAGTGTGTTCATTTGGATGGTGGGAGGAAACTGGAGAAAACCCACACAGACACGAGGAGAACATGCAAACTCCACACAGAAAGGTCTGGTGTGGGAATAGAACCAGGGACCTTCTGTCTATGAGGCACCAGTGCTAACCACTGCACCACCGTACCACCCCAGTGTGAGAAGTAGCAGGCTAATAATTAATATCAGCAAATGTTTCAAAGACGGCATCTCTTTTTTTTTTTGGTCTTTTTTTTAAGGCTTTGCAGGACATATTTTGGCTGCCTTTGGACTCTCCATGGAGCATCTTTGTGTTCATTCAGGCCTGTTGTGCGTCTCACCTTGGTGGCTAAAGGAGGACACTGTGTTCTCTTCCATTCGTTATGTTTCCATTGACTTCAGGGTTTCAGTATTTGCTTTTCACACATCTTTATATGTTATGTTCTGTGTATTTCATTATATCCCTTTATTTCTTATGACTCCTAGTCTTATTTCCTTTCCCTTTCACACATCCACTGTTTTCCTTTTGCGTGTTTTTTTTTTCTTCTTTATCGCCTCCATCTGTCCTCCCCTGCCCTCCCGCTGCCCCATCCCACCCCCCTCCCTCACGCTCCTACCCCAAACCCTGTCTACTGCAGCAGAGCCTCAGCTGTGATAAAGATGGAACATGCTCTCGGAACTCGTCATGCTACGCTTCCCGTTCTGCAGCGCTGATATTCTGACACTGATCACCATCAAGCTGTCAACAACAGACAGGGACTGAGGGCTGAGCGTAGAGAGGCGCCGAAGGAAAGCCAGCTCACATTTTCCATCATAAATAATTTTCACTCAACAGAAACGATGAGCAGAAGCAGGATTTAGTATTAATTTCTGTCCTTTTTTTTTTTTTCTCAACGAGTAGCAAATTGAGATGGATGATGCCGGGTGTTTGCTGTAGTTTGGTCCAGACAGCGGGGAAGGCCGGCCTGTCGCTTCGTAGACCCTCCGTTAAGTCACGGCGAAGTGAAGCGAGATTAAACAGAGCCTTCATTCAGTTCATGGAGAGGGATTAGGATGACACATAGCTCATGAACTTACTCCAAGGGTTAAGGGAAAGGGCTGAAGATGTCTTTGTGTCTAAGTGTATGGACAGTAAACCAATCACAGCAAAAAAAAAACAAAAAAAAACATGCATCTGTCTTCTGCTGTCTCTTTGTATTCAGCAAAAGACTTGTTTCCATTTCACTCTGACATCCAATGTATCGATCGTGCCTACATTCATATAGTTGCTAATCTTCTTTCATCCTAAGATGCTTAACAATTGTTTAATTATTGGAGCATTTTTTTTATTATTTTTTAATCATTTTTATTATTAGTCGTAGTACACCTGCTTAGAAGAACTAAAAGTCTTATTGATAAAGATAGTTTTAATGCTTTTTTCCCCAAAAAAAACTTTAATTTAAGCAACACTAAGTGACAAAAAACTTACAATGCTCTACAATTTTTTGTTAGAAAGTATCTGCTTCAGTCATTAAATGTGCTGAATCTTACAAACAAATGACAAAAGTGCTGGTTATGAAGCTCATGTGCTGGACTAATCTGTCCTTTGAGGCACAGGTTGTCATCTCACTCACAAAAAAACCTGGTTCAACCCCTTTGGAGACAAAAGTCTAAAGGAACTGAGGATGAACCAAAGACTGTAGAAGGAAATGGCAGCCACGCTTCTATCAGTCTGCCCCAGGGCAACTGTGGCTACATATGTAGTTTACCACCATCAGAGGGAGCATGTGAGAGTGAATGAATAATGGATCAATAATGTAAAGCGCTTTGGGTGCCTTGAAAAGCGCTATAGAAATCTAATCCATTATTATTACTATTATTATTATTATTATTATTATTGAATTGAATTGTTTATTGATCCGCATCAGCTATCACATCAAAGATGAGTGATGTTCTATCTGTGGACAAAACATAAAATTTCATTATCATTTAACAGACATTAAATATTATATTATATATTATATATTATACTTCTCTAAATGTGCAATCATATGGGTGGTAGTTTATCCGAAACCATCTTAAATCTTACTTCAGGTATATATTCCATGAAAATAAGTTATCTCCATATGTGTCACTCACTTGAAATAAGCTATATCATCTTTCAGTGAGACATGGAGTGACCTGTCAATCAAGTTCCAGAGGTGGACAGTGACCCACCCTACTCTGCATGTGATTAGCTCATCAAACCTAATGTCTAAACTTTACCAATCTAATCAGTGAAAGAAGTGAGTACTAGCCAATTACAGGCAGAGTAGGGCAGGTCATGTCTTCACCCCCCCACCCAAAAAATGGACAATTTGGGTGCAGATACAAGTGAATGGTGCACATCAGGGGGATGTTAGACGAGGCTCATACGCAATGATGACTGGAAAATGAGGAGAGAGACAGAGAGAAACAGGGGTAAAAAGAAAAAAAATAGGGGGAAATAAATGAATAAGTGACAATCAAATGAGATGAAAAGGACACTTCATGTAAATATAATGTGATTAATGTTCATGTCTTCACTGCTGCCTCGGCTACAACACCTCACCATTAAGAAAGTTTGAAAGGTAATAGAGAAATTTCACAATTCTGCTGCATAATTTTTCTTGATATCAAGTGATACCAGCACAACATTCCAATATGCATAAATCATACTATAATTCAGGACTCTGCTATTTTGTGTAAAATTTGATCAGTAAGTATTCAGTGGAAGTGCTTGACACTTTGTCACTTCATGAATAGTAATAAGCAGATTGTTCACTAGTATCATCTAGTGTGTCATATAAGCTGGTAAAATATCAGTAACACCACCTACTGGTGTGCTATCTGCCAGCGTCCAGACTGAATGATTAAAAGTGATTAAACCTACACATCAGCTCAACATGTTCACAGGTCTGTGTCCCATTGGAAAATGTCATTCTACAACTCTGCCTCACTGAAAGAGAAAATTCATACACAAATAAACTGTAAAAACCAATATGTATGTTGTTTATTTGTGAAATGCGGTACAGTCATGTTATTTTGAAGGTGTTCCACTGATGTGGTTTAAAATAAGATGGTTTTGAACTGGTTTGACTTAAATACTGGTGACATTTAAGAAAAGTCGAAATATAATACAATACAATACAATATAATATAATATAATATAATATAATATAATATAATATAATATAATATAATATAATATAATATAATATAATATAATATAATATAATATAATGTAGACAAAAATACACATGTACACATTGTACCTACCTATCTATCTATCTATCTATCTATCTATCTATCTATCTATCTATCTATCTATCTATCTATCTATCTATCTATCTATCTATCTATCTATCTATCTATCTATCTATCTATCTATCTATCTATCTATCTATCTATCTATCTATCTATCTATCTATCTATCTATCTATCTATCTATCTATCTATCTATCTATCAATTATTAAAAATAATTTAAAAATAATGTTTGACTCAGTCATTGTCAATCCAACTATCAAAAGCACAAATGCTAAATATATCTTTTTAAGTTATAAGGCTGATTTCTTCTGATATTATTGATCAATGAATTCATTAATCAATTAAATTTGGAACTAAACTTAATTGGATCTACAATTTTGTCACATATATGAACAGGACTGCCAGTCTGGATTGGGTCGTGACATTCTTCCAGTCTAGTTTCTAGTTAGAAGTTGGTCATAAGTACAGTTTATGGATCAGTAAAGACTTTAACAGCACATGTGTCCTTTAATGTCTGTCTCCAGACTCTCTTTTGTGGTTATGTAACATACTATACTCCTGAAAAGGAAGTCTCGTATTCTGATAATGTCCAAATCCCTGTGCTTATATTCTAAATGGTTTTTGGGGGGCTGTAATGACTGGGCTGATGTTAGTGTCATAATTAATTATTCATAACTTGAGAGGGGTTTCAGTCAATTAAGGATCATGGGGTGGGATAACAGTTTGATGCACAGGCTGATTAAGAAACAGCTCTGTGCTTTCAGGATATATGTCCATAAAGACATGACAGAGAATTAATGGGTTAGCCTCAACACTGCATTTGAGCCACAGGGGATTTAATATTATGTGGCTCCGGTCACTTGTCAGTCACATTCAGAGGTGGTAAAAGTACTCACATTCTGTATTTAAGTAGAAGTACAGCTACATATGTGAAAAAATACTCTGGTTCAACTCCACTACTTAAGTAAAAGTTAAAAAAAAAAAAAAGTACAACTTCTCAATTGTAATACAGTGTAAAAGTAAAACTATATGTTTTTTTTTTTTTTTGCCATGAATGCAATAATACTTATTTAACCAAGAACAATGCAAAAAGTTTCAAAAGTATCAAAATCAAACCCTTTAAATGTGAGTTACTGTGTTGAAATTGTGTTTGATCAGGTTATAATTACTCAGTTTTGTGGTTATGGACAAGAAATTTAATAGAAATGAGAGAAAAAATTAAGATAATTAATAATAATTAAGATAAAAAGTCATCATGAGATTTTTAAGTGATAAATATGAGATTAAAAAATGCATAATTTTAAACCAATATTGTGAAATTAAGTCAAAATTATGAGATAAAAAATCTAAATTGTGAAATAACAATAGAATTATAATATATACAGTAAAGTCATTTTCTCTCCTCCACTGGGTTTCTCTCTGAAGTGACTCATTTTCTTACTGTCACATCTGTTTAGTTTGTAAAAGTAACACATCTATTCTGAGAATGTAAAGAGTATAAAGTACAGATATTTATGTAAAAATGTAGGGAGTAAAAGTAAAAGGTTTTCAGAAAAATAAATAGTCGAGTAAAGTACAGATACCTAAAAAAAACTTAAGTACAGTAATGGAGTACTTTTACTTAGTTACTTTCCACCTCTGCTGTTTTTTGTCTCTAATACATAACAATAACAAACTGCTGCCACAGTATTTTCTATCTATAGCAGGTTAAATCAATAAAGGAGGAGTACATATAACTCTCTATATCATACAAACACATTTTTTTCCGTCATATGTCAACTTAATAGAAATTCTTCATCTGAACCTTAAATGTTTTGATATATCAAATATGATAAAACAATCCAAACATGAAATATTTGCTCTGTCGGTGACAACAGAAGCCCATAAGACTCCATTTACACATTTTTTGAAGACAGATAACTTGACAGTTGCTTCATGTTTGTGAAGTCGGTCTGACAGTATTTCATTGACAGCTGCATGTCAAGCCATTCCAGCAACATCAGAGAAAATGTCTTTCATTGTCTCTTTAGGGAAATAAATACAGAAAATATGTGATTAGTTCATGTTTGTACAGAGCGAGTACAAGGTAGTTTATACCATAAACTGTCATGCACCCTTTTATAACCTTTGACCTATTAGATTGGATGTATCAAACATACAATAAAGTCCTATCACCAACATCATAAAAACAGTAGAAAACAAGGCAGACTTCTGCCAAGGCTTGAAATGGCGTCATATGACGTCAAAACGTGACATGATCCAGCCATAGGTGTTGACCCGTATGATGTCTGAAGGTGAGAAAGAATTAAAAACTGAAACTATCTTGTCTGAATCCTGAGATACAGTATTACCACTGATGTGTTTTAGATGTTGACCTTTAGTGTGACCTTAACCTTTGACCTTCATTGCTCACAAATCTAATTGGTTCTTCCTTGACCCATTATCTATCATTCCTGAAAGTTTCATCAAAATCCATTCAGAAGTTTTTGTGTCATCCTGCTGACAGATAGACAGACAAACGGACCTGAATTTTATTTAATTTTTATAAATATTGTGATGTTCTGGGTAAAGTTACAAAAAAATAAAAAATAAAAATACATAGTTCAATGTTAAGCCTTCACAAATAACAAAAAACACAAGAATAGGGTTTTATTATTACTATTATAATCTTTATTTAACCAGAAAAAAAGATAATTGAGATTAAAAATCATTTTTCAATAGTGTCTCTGCAGCAGAATTACACAAACTGGAGATCACAGACATACATACACACACTAAAAATGACAATAACAGTCAATAATTCTCAAAAGAAAAAAAAAACACTTACAACTGAAAAGAAGATGCATTAAAAGTCCCTTTTGAATTTAATTGAATAGACCTTTATTGATCCCTTACAGGAAATTCATTTGTCACAACAGCAGAGAAAATGGTGCAGTAACAGGCTACCCCCCTTTTATTTAGTAACTTTTATAAAGGTACTAAACAGAACACTGGTTTCTCAGAAACAAAAGCAACTCGGTGCATTTGTAAAAACAAACAAACAAACAAAAAACCTGTTCATTGATATAGTACTAAAATGGTTCAGTTAATGGGTTGGCGTCACCAATGAACTCCTTCGACAACATCACACCATGAAACAAACTCCTGCCAGGAAATATGTCATTCCTCTTCTTTATTTGTTCTGATTATTGAGTCATTTTTGTAAAATTCTACTTTGTAAATGTACTTTTTTCCATTTAGTGACATGAAAACAAAGTGATTTTTTTTTTTAAATTCTGTGTAATTTTAGCGTAATTTTTGTATTTCCTAAATTCATTCAAAGGGTCATATTGGACCATTAGGCGGGCCAGATTTGGCCCCCGGGCTGCAAGTTTGACACCTGTGATATATAGAGTAGATTGCAAGGGATCAGAAGGAAAGAGGCATGACATGGTATGACACTGATAATTTGTTTTTCTTTATTTTATGTAACATAAACAAACTAGAAGCAAAAAACCAGACAACAAAGACAGTCCATAAAATCAATGGTTAAAAAATTATAATAATAATAATAATAAGAATAAGAATAAGAATAAGAATAAGAATAAGAATAAGAATAAGAATAAGAATAAGAATAAGAATAATTTTTAAAAATACAATAAAACAATTAAATAAATTATTACTTCCTAACATAACATAATATTAAGGCATTCAGCATTCTTAGATTTTTTTTCCATAGAGTCCAAAAAGATAAGAAGCACCTTTAAATAACACTGACACATGTGGAACAGGGAAAATGAGTGGTAGATACTAAATAGAGAACAGCTGAGTATGGGTGGAGAAGAGGCCAAAAGGTGAGAGGAGGCACAGCTAGGAGTGAAATGAAGTGGCAGAAACATGAAGCAAAGAAAAGGAAGATACCCAGACTGATGAACAAGATGATACAGGTGAGAAAGAACACTAGAGAAAAGAGACAAGAAGGCAGAAAATAGAAAATAGCAAAAGATCCAGATCCAAAGGGAGGGTAAGTTACTAAATAAAACAGGAAATAACCTGCTGAACATGAATTTTGGTGCTACTGTTACATTTATTTGTTATTTTTGTTGAAACTTTACCTAATGTTTTAATTACATGTTAATTTTTACACTGTAGGAACCATACAATGAGATGTAGACTGCAAAAAGCCAAATATTACCCAATGTGTTTTAGTCATTTCTAGTCCATATATCTCATCACACTTACGATAAGATAGAATTGTCTTTTCAGTGAGATTTAAGAAGTTATTTTTAGATAAAAAATCTGGAAAGTCTTGTTTCAAGAAACCTTATCAAGATAAGTTTCACTTGTAACATGGCCATATTTTTCATTTATTTCTTTATTTATTTTTTCCTTAATTCAAGCCAAAAAAACTCCAATGGAGCAATTTTCATGGTTCTTAAAATAAGATTTTTTTAGATTTATTGTCTAAAAATCAGTTCTCATGTCTCACTGAAAAGTTATTATTTATGTGATTATGTCTTATTTTTAATCTGATAAGATATTTTAACTAGAAATGAGAGAGAGATACACTTGTTAACCCTTTAACTTCTGAGAGTTTAGCAGTTCCACAGTAAAAACAAAAAAAAAACAAAACAAAAAAAACATTAAAATAAGCAAGTGTCGTAATTTGGTTCCAGTAGTTTCAGTTTGGCCTTTTTCTTTTTCTAAATAAGTTGCTTTTTGACACATGTACATCAGTTCCATTAACAACATTCTCAGTAAAATAATAGTTAAAAAAAAAAAAAACACTTGAATTTTTCAGAATATTTAAACACGTCAGCGCTGGTGCATCAGGGATTAAAGGGTTAAGGTTTAGATTTTAGCGTGTTTTCTCCAGTGAAAATCTTCAAGCGTGTTAAATCAATATATTTATGATACTGATATTATATAAATAAATAGCTTTAAAAAAAAAACACACACACTGATCTCATGAAATTGCATCATAGGTCATGACAGTTCTTGTGGCTATATGTACACATTTTCATCCTTTTGCATTTTATTCAACACCACATTTTGTCATGTGTCAATGTACGCCAACATCTTATCCATAACTGCTAACCCTAATCACTAATTGTGTGGCATTTGATGCAGAAAGCTTATAATGCATATAGATAAAACATCAAGACTGCATGAAAAGACCCATAATTAGCTTGAATTATTGAAAGTGGTATGTTTGTATGTAATTATTATCACATTGGAATGAAAAAGGTTGTGAGCACGAAGATATATAGAATATATAAAAATTAAGTGCCATAGAAATGACATAATATGCACAGCCTGGCAAATAAATAATAGTCCCTCTCTGTAATATTTCATTTGGCTTTGGCATCATTTCATTCAGATTATTCATTGTTATATTTATTTTAATGATTTTTAATCCCATGACATTGATGAATTTAGACCTGATGAACTCCAGCAACCAAAACCATGTGTCTATTTTACAGTTATTGGATTTTTTTTTTTTTTTTTTTTTTTTTTTTTTTTACTCCCTGCAAGAGCGAAGTAAGTTCTATTTTCTAACTTACTACATTATGCATTATCATAAAATATGATCTATTGGAGCATTGATTTATGTTGATTTCAAGCAGCTGTAAAGTAGATAATTTTCTTTACCTCATCTCTTCTTAATGTACAAACAAAATAAACTACAAATGGTTTGAGAAAATATATTTTAGTACTTTCCACCAAAGAGAGGTGTAAAAAAAAAAAAAAAAAAAAAGTCACCTCACAGTAATATGTTCCTTGGGCCATAGTTTCATTTTTCAGCAGATGTGAACATTTCCTTCCCCTTGGCATGGCGCCTAATGCCCCTTAGCTTTTTTAGGAATCTCTCAGAAGCGCAGCCCGAGTGACTTATTGCTTAAGTACTCTGATCAGACACGGAGGTATGACTGTACTGTGTTTAATTTTCAGTGTTTACTCAGCTTGTAGAGATCGTTACGCTTAAACAAATCCTTCAGTGAAGTAAGCAGAGTGCTGTGGTCACTGTGTCCGCTGTCATTTGATTAGATTGATGGAGCGCTGATGGATTTCTCTCTTGACTGATCACTGCGCTTTAGCTGTCGGACAGGCCAAGTGACTTCAGAAGACTCAATGGTTACTTTACACCCACATACTTAAGGTTATGGATACGGATTTTCAACCGTCAGCCATTTTGTCAGTTCCTGCGTATGAAAAATAAAGTAAAAATGAAGCTTGATTGGAAAGCGTTCAGTTAATCCCTTGGCATGTTGTGTACCTCTTCTTCAAACATCCTCCAAACTTCCACTCAACTTTTCAGATTTGTAATTTATGAGGGATTAATTGGGGCCTGTAGGTCCCTCTTGGGGATTAACCGAATCTGAAAATGAATGGATGAGGGATTAATTGGTTCCTAATTATTTAACATATTTCCACATCCAACCAACATGAAGAAGCTCCCATTTATTAAAATAATATCATTCTAACTCATATTAGGTTAAATCATAACTATCTTTACATGCCAAATAATTTTTTGGCTTGTGTCTCCATTTTAACACCACACATTTCTGGTGAACTGTAATACAGTGATGTACTATATTGCAAATAAATGTTAATATTAGATGACATTTAGTCTATAATGGCTAATATATAATTTCTATAGTATTTTTCTAGGCACCCAAAGCACTTTACATTATTCATTCACTCTCATATTCTCCCTCTGGTGGTGTTAAACTATATTTGTAGCCACAGCCGCTCTGGACCACACTGATGGAAGCATGGCTGTTAATTTGACACTTCAACCATTAACCCTTTGGTTATTGAATAACCCTCTCGACCAACTGAGTCATGGCCGCCCGTCTATATAATGTATATTATTAAGGGCAGAGGCAGTGATGCGAGGTGAAGATGGCTGCGCAAAGAGACATTATTTACAAGGCTGACAATTAATACTAAACAAACTATGAATTATGAAAGAACTGCAGCATCTAAAACTGACCACAATGAGTATTTGATAGATGAACAGTCCCACAGTGCTTCAGTTTCATACTCGGTTTGTCATTTTTATGCATTCTGATTGTCCTCTCAACTTCACCATAGGTTTTTTTTTTTCATTTTTATTATTAGTAGCTGGGATTTTTTTTGACACAGGGTAATAAGGGCTCCATGCCCTCATGTAATCTCTTGCCAACTTGCAGATTGAACCTTAAATCATATCAAAAGCATCATCATTATTACCATAAAAACACACAGTAAAACCTGTTCCTGATGACCTATGACCTCAGGGCAAGTGCTTCATAGTGAACCAGCAGGTCAAGGATGTATTTGGGTCCAAGGCTGTTTAGTTCTTTATAGACCAGGAGTAAGATTTAGAATTCTATCCTTTGACCCACAGGAAGACAATGTAAGGATTTGAGGACTGGTGTGATGTGGTCCAGTTTCCTGGTACTGGTCAGCGTTTTGGATCAGCTGTAGCTACCTGATTGATTTTTTTTTTTTTCCCGTTTAGACCAGTGAAGACACCATTACAAGAATCTAATTTACTGAAAACAAATGCATGAATGACTTTTTCTGTGTCTGGTTTGAACAGAAAACGCTTGGTTCTAGTGATGTTCTTCAGGTGGTCATTGGCAGACTTGGTAATAGCTTTTAAATGGTTGTTAAATTTCAGGTCTGAGTCAATAATTACATTCAGATTTCTGGCTTAGTTTGTAGAATTCAGTGACATGGACTCAAGGTGAGCACTGACCTTTGACCTTTTTTTTGGGGGGACCGAAAACAATTACTTCTGTTTTGTCCACATTAAGCTGGAGCAGTTATGGATATGTAAACCAGAGATCTTGGCGTCCATTGAATTAATCAATTGGCGCTGATTGTCATGAAACAGGATGAAAATATGCATATATTAGCACCCCAAATGCCATATGAATTAACATGATATAAAATGGGATTTCATGACATCAGTCTGTACATTTACAATAATAGTGGTGTTCTAGTGTGCATGTAAATATACTCAGTGAGAGTCCAGAGAACAACAAACTACACAACATACCATTCAGATTCTACGCTTCCATTCAGTTTAGCTTGTTTAATGTGACCCCAAGCATTCACTAGATAAAAATAAACCACTGATGCAGTCTCAGTCACTAACTAGCTTTTCAGCTTTAACACTTTACAAAGTATGTCCATGTAGCTGTAAATGTCACTTAAATGCTGCTGATGAAAAGTTTTCAAAGGAGGAAAAATAAGGCGCACTGAGCTAATTAGTGTGCAGACAGTCACTTAGTAACCTTGTGAACTTTTGAGCTTAGCCAGGTCATAAGTGTTTTTCAGCCAAATGTTTGCAACATTAACTTGGTCTCATAATTATGTTCAAATGACTCTTTTGTCAAACAGACTGAGTGTGCCTACCTAATTTGTTTAATGTGCCTGTAGTTTGAACTGTGGCTTGTTTTCTGTCTGGGAACATAGTGTTAGTTAAATGGTTCATATTCAGTACAAAGTTTAACTTAAGTTGCTTTGAATTATTGCCACTCGATTTGCCTTTTTTGTGTAATATACAGTGGTAGAAGAATATTTTTGGGCAGCCCATGCATTTGTAATATATTACATTAAAAAAATCACTCTTAAATATTGTTCCCTTCACTAAACCAACATGCTCCCTTCTGCACATTCTCTGTTCTATCAAGGTCAAAACTTGACCAGGACATTACATGTTGAAAATTGTCAATAATTGAGTTGTATTTATTTTTCTTCTAAACAATAATTTGCATTTGTTTGTATGTTGCAGCTATATCTTTTGAAACACAAAATATGTTAATGCAAATATCTCATGATACTACTGAAAAGTGTAACATTTTAAGGGTGTGTGAAAACTTTTTTTTTTAATGAGATTTAGGAATATTAGGCTTATTATATTATTATATTATAGGCTTATTTAGTGGCAGGTCATTATTGCCACTAAATTTACCATGGCCTGGTATCACTTTAATACTTTTCATTACCACTGCTACAACATTGGCACTGTCCTTTGAGCCTGCAGTACCACTTTAACTTATGTAATAACAAAAAGGAATAGGACATTATAGAAATAACAGCAAAGAGTGAAAATAAATGGTTAAATCTGAATCTTATGTTCATTAATTGCTCTGTATTCAATATGCTACACTACTGAGTCTATAAAACACAGCCAGGTGTCATTTTATAACTTGGTTTGTGATCTTAAAGAGCAAAGGAAAATATTAAAGCCCTTAAAGAAATTACAGGAGAAAAAAAAAGCTAACTTTATGCATGTTAGTGACATATTGCTAGTTCCCACCACATCTGCTTATCTGGATTAGCCACACAGAACAGATAATATAACAGAATATAGGGTCTAATGAGGTGTTTCACATTTTCACTTTTCATATTTAGCTTGTTAGCCCATTATGTCTTCTATCTAAATCAGGAGAAAGTCAAATAAATATTCCTATAAACATCTCTGTTTAAAGGATAAACACAAATACGCATTAGGTGACTTAAATTGCATTTGGGGGAATGGAGGAAAGAAAAAGTCATTTTAATTGTACAATGTATACAGATTATTTTCATTGGTTTTATTCAGCAGCATTTCTGTGTCCGTCTCCTAAATCTGTCCCTGTAGACCGTGATCTACTTTCACACTAACAGGCAAAACACTGACTATAGAAAGCTACACTAATTACAGTGTTTGTGTTAACTAAATTATTTGAGCTCCTTCTGGACCCCATGGTGCCTCACTAAAGATGGGAGTTATTGTAAACAAGCATACAGGCTGTTTTTGTTAAGTATTTTTGGTTTGGAGAAGAGCAAATTCAGTCAAAAAAGTAAAAAGCAGTAGAATTAACTTTTCACATGTATATTCAATATGTAGCTGCCAAACTAAGTCCAACTTCAACACTGTTATTTAAGCAAATCCAAAGAAACTATGAAATGTGACATCAACTCATAGCTGACTTTACTGACTTTACTTATTGAATATACGTAAAACCCAGTCTTATGGTTAAATTGTGACCCTGTTCACTGCAAAAAAGTAAAATAATTGTAAGCCAGTGAAAATGGAACATCTCTTACTTTTAATCAAAATGAAGTAAAAGCTTGTGAGTACATTTTTACATGAGAAAGAGAGAGAAGTAGTTTAAAAAATAAATTAAAAAAAACCCAAAAAAAACCCAAATATATATATATATATATATATATATATATATATATAAATGTTTTTCTTACATTTCCCATCTACTATTAAAGTGATTTTATTTCTTGTACAAAGCACTATTTACTGAAAAAAAAAAAGTTTTAAAAAGTACTAAAAAAGTACTGTTCTCCAAACCCACATGCTCCCTTCTGCACATGCTCTGTTCTGTCCAGGTCATAACTAAATATTTCAGCAGAAAAACATCGGAGTTTGTTACTTTGTCCGTCCATCGTATCGACAGATTTCAGCAATATTTTCATAGAGAACGTGCAGAATGACAAGCAACAAGTAATTAGATCTTGGGGGTGATCCGGATCACCGTCTGGATCCAGGATTTTTTTTTGTTTTTTTAAGATTTCTTTACTATTAGGAGATGGACCCTTGTTTGAACAGAAATTGTTTTATAACACTGGTGGAGGTCTGCTGTCTGAGTGCTTTTCAAGTTTAGTTTTGGTATTTTTTTTCTTGGAAACAATAAACAAAAACACAAGAAATACATATGTTTGTCTGATTCAGCCACATCTTTTGAAACACAAAACAATTTTATGCAAATATGTCATGGTAATATTGGGAATTGTACAATTTTAAGGGTGTATGAGAATATTTTTTTCCTATTACTGTAAGCCTATTTGACCAGATTTAGGAATATTAGGCTTATTTCTATCGAGTAATTTTTTGCAGTGTTATATGTACTTGCATGTATGGTATATTTCCCTATTTTCTCAAAGTTCACATGCATATATTATCATCTAACATGAATAGATTATCATCGTTTATGAAAGACCTGTCCAGGCTAGTTAAGTAAACTTAACCCTAACCCCAAACTGTCTCTAATCATATGAGACCAGTAAAAGGTTGTCAGACTTTACCTCCTATTCTTTTCTTCTTTGCCCGTCGTTCTTGTTCTCCTTCATTTCCATATCTACGTGTCCGAACCGACAAGCGAGCAACTTTCTCATTAGCCTCGGCGTGCATTCATATTCAAACTTACCTACTTAGACAGTCACCTCTCTAACACTGGTTCACCTTTCAGCACTGATTCATCTCCACATTTACGGGCCTGATTCCTTTCATTGGAACCGCAGAGATTCTCAGCAGGAAAACGTCGTTCCTTGTGTGCGAACAGGCCCATTCCGAACGCTCGGCTTTCCAATTATAGTACATCCCGCTTAACTGATGCTTATTAATTCCTTCAAACTCATTATGGCATGCAAAATAGGGCTCTCCCATGAGGTGAATACTAATGAAACTGGAAACTTCTCGACGACACTGCTGCTGCTGTCAGTATTCTTTCTGTTTAGATGTTTGCTTTAAGCTCCACCGCACAGATTAAATGCATTTCTCTATATTTAAAAAAAAAAAAAAAAAAAAAGAGAATAATCCCGTGGTGATATTAGTACAGGGGAGCATTGATCAGATTCAGCTGGTGTTGTCGTAATCAGTTGTGACAGGAGGTACCCGCAGTACTTGAGCAGTGTATGGATTACGTCTAGACTTGAAGTGGGTTCTACAGTAGAGTGCTTGTAGATGGAGTAAATAAAGGATGCAGTCAGGCTCCATCTGACTGACACTGAGCCGGGCCAGGCCATAGGGCTAACCCAAACAAAACACTTCAATCTCTCACTATGGCTCCCTTAGGGCTTGATTGATTGATTTGCCAGCCAATCAGAGTACATTGATCTAAGAACCCGGCCACCTCACCCCCAACTCTCCAGGCCTCCTCTGTATCCATTCATCTGCCGGCTGTCAGAACTATTCACTAGAGGGCTGTAGCACTTTTAAACACACTTGCCCAGCTTTGTGAAGAAAAGCCTTTACAGTGCTTCATATTGGAACCATTACTGTTATTGAATTCTCTCTGGATCTGGTTGCTTTTGCCATCATTAGACTCATGGCTCATTTATGTACTGTACAGCGTCAGGAGAGTAAGAGCTTCTTTAGCGATAATCCTGAGTGTTGGTTTCAGAATGTTTTTTTGGTCACAGGAGGACGGTAAAGTGTTATGGTGGAATCTGAAGCGATATTATTTTGACTTCCTCCACAGTCATTTTTAAAAACCCAATTCTCAAGTGGAGTTATTTTAGTTAAAAATAGTACATGTTGACCAAAGTGCTGCACAGAGATATCAAAAACACAAACAAAGGGAGATGAGCATGAAAAAGCAGAGACTATGTATGCGGAAAATACAAATGTCCAAGTATTAATGCAAGAACGCACACAAACATAAGATACTATAGTTAAAGATGAGTAATTTTGTAATCATAGCTTTAAAAGGTTTGGTTGTGAGTAATATATTTAAGTCCAGTTTGATACAGGAAAAACAAATGGAAGTATTTTTCAGTTTAAGGTTCAATTAAAAACAATGACATATAATGCATGTGTGTGGTTCAACATTAAAGATGCTCATCCAGTCTTTTTATATACAGTACAATTGTGTGTGGATTACAGGTCAAACAGTGTTTATATGCATGCATTCACAGTTAGAAAAATGTACACAAACATACTGTAATATGAAAACCATGTTAATGTCAGAATGGTTTAATCAATGCTGTCAAATCTGCATCACCCTTTCTCTATATTTATAAATATCTGGACCGTATTTGTCTCAAGAATAGAAAAAAACAACTGTAATGAAATAAAATGCATGCATAAATGTGAAATAATTTTTTGTGTGCTTGGAGTCTTGGACAGCTACAACAAAAGGCATATTTTCAGAGTTTTTTTTTTCTTTAAATGCTTCTGTAAACATAAAAACAATGATTTTAAAATAACCTGGAGTTTGAAGGGTTAAAATCTAAATTCAGATGTTTTCCTCTGTGGAGATGTACTAAAGATTTTTCCAATTTCACCAAGTTCACAGTCAGATTCTAGGCAATTTTTAGACACGTTTACCCAGTTGTATCATGTGTATGAATATACACATATGATGTGCCATCAGCCAAATATTCTTAGACTCTAAATGAATGTCATGGCACATTACTTCCTGCATTAGCACCGTATGTGAAGTAAATCGATTGACCTTATATATATTGCAGGAAGTGTAGAGCTGAAAGGCACTGCAATTATACAATTTACAAGGCATTACAATCTCACCTTTAAAAAAAAATTATTCTTGTGCACTTATTTTTTAAAACTGCAAGTACATACTAGCCCTAACCTCAACAATATCCTTAAATTATTTGTATCTGATATCTTTCCCAAACTTTATTCAATTGCCAATTGCTAAAAAAAAAAAAATTGCTGGCATGTTTTGTGCAACAAATGGCAGCTTTGAGTGTTTTAATTAAAAACTAAATATTGAAATGGAAATTTATCCTTGAATAAAAATCCCTCAGTGCCAGACACTTACTGACTTCATGGCAAAAAATGCTGATACATGACACAGCTGCTGCTGAGGAACATTTCATCAGATACTACTGCTAGAAAAATTGAAGAGAAGCCACTATTTCTTCACTACCAGTAAGCATTCACTTATTTCAGCGTGGCTCTCAGGAAGATGCACCAAACAGGAATAAAGTGTGCTCGTAAATCAGTGGATCAATGAGAATGGTCCGTCCTCCAAGAGGAACGACTGGAGCTGAGCGAAGACAGATAGTTTTATTCTGTTTCTTTTTCAAATTCAATTGGAGTTTGTGGGTTTTTTTCCCAGCATGGGCCATACACGGTGGTGCAGTGGATACACACCTGCTGGGGTTCAATCCCAGCACCAGTCGATGGTGGTGGGACCTTACTGTGTGGGATTTGCATGTTCTTCCAGTGTCCGTGTGGGTTCTCTCCATGTATTCTGGTGCACTGATAGGGTCATGTAAGATGTGAGTGGTATAAAATACAATCTTTATTTTGTCAGTAGCAGTTCGTTACACACCTAAACATGCGCCAAAATTTCTTTTGCCTTTAACCCATCACTAGCTCATGTATCACACACACTGCATGGAAGGAGCAGTGGGCTTGCTGTGTCATGCACCCAGGGAGCAGTTCCTTCCTCAGAGGCACATCAGCCACCAGTCCAAGGAATCAAACCGGTGATCCTTCAGTTACAAGCCAATTCTCCAGCTAGCTAGCCCCTCATGTGAGAATGACTGGTTGTTAGTCCCCATAAGTAGCCCCCATGACCCTAGTGAGAATGAAGTGGGCTCAGATAATGATGGATGATGAGCATGATAACATAAACATAATTGGATGAATAGTAGTAATAGTAATCTCTACTAAATAGTTCTTACTTATATACACCACAATACTGTGCAAACGTCTTCAGCCAACAGTCAGTTTGTGCTTTTAGTAAAGTTCTAATGACCACACATGTATTTATTCAGTCAGGAAGTTCTCGAAAAAACTACAAAAGCACAGATCACCCCCCCCCCCAAAAAAAAACAAAAACAAAAAAACTCCCCACCCACTTACACACACCACCACCACCAAAATGGCATCATTTGTTCTTTGTGCCAGTATTGGTATTTCCTGAAAACTTGGTCAATCTTTTGAGTTATCGTGCAAACGGACAAACCCATGATGAAACCATAAGCACTTTGGCAGCGATAACACAAGGTTCAGGGAGAAAACGGCTTCTATTAGTCAAAGTGCCAAGTGGTAAAATACAGTGTAACCTCACTTTGCACTTAGAATGGCTTTAATACTTTTTAATAAGATATTTTAATTAAAAATATAATAGGTTTACTTGGAATTTGGGAGAATGTGTAGTAAGTAAACTATGTTATCTGTTTTTGGTACACTAGATCATCTGCAGACAATACCATTCCAGGTTCTCATGACTATATCTGCACACAAGAATAGTAAAATATAATAGCATAACATACTCCTTCCCCTTCATATAGATAGTTGTGGTGATGTGGAACACAAAACCATTCTGTATTAAAACCATTGTTCTCTGGTACATCATAGCAGAACAAAGGAACACACCACCTTGGGGTATTACTTGGTTGTGCAGTAACACCACATTAACCAGACTGTTTTACAGTGTTCAGACTCATTCTGCCAGCAATAGCAGTAATAATGACTTCAAAGGTTTGAGGGTTAGGGTTAACTGCAGTTATTGCATTTATATCATGTGGTAAGTAGCACAATTATGTTTATATAAAATGACTTGTCATATTTCGCAGTCACATATTAATGGCATGTTCGTGTATGTAAAGTATGCAGAAAATAATAAGCATGACAGGGCAATGGTACTGCACAGTAATGACCACAATATGTGTAATAAGGCAGACTGACTTTGTGGATTGCACAGTGGAATATTTAAGGATTTGAAAATTAGAAGTGTCATAGTGTCACCCATAAAGTTGGAATAAAACTTTTTTTTTAATCTCTTCCCACGTGAAATTGTGATTTATTCTTAATAGATATTATTGATATGTATGGGGAGCTTAAGTCTCTGCTGTTTCTGGGAGGCTCATGGAAATTAATGAATGGTATTCAATTGGAAATAAAATGTTAAAATCATATCTGGTTTGTCATGTGCCCTGAATCACACACATGCTGTATTTCATAATAAATGATAATTATTGGTGTGGGTTTCAACTGCTTTTGTTAACCAACGGCCGATTCATTTGCGAGTAAATCCCGTTAACGATTTGAACTACACACCTGGCGCGTACCGTCACCACCGCTGAGCGGAGTGTGACATCTGTACACCACTCATTGTAGTCTCTTACTAAGCACACATAAAACCTAACGTCACATTTGCTTCCCATCAAAAACGGGTGGTCTGCCGATACCACATCAAATATTTCTTATTAACTGCTATCATATGTGAATTTCAGAGCACTTGTCAAACGAAATCAGAATTTAGCTTGACTTGTTCCATTCACTCCTATTCATTTTTTTTGCGAGCTAAGCACCCAAGGACCGGAAGTAGAAGGGCGTGACTTAGCCACCCCACGTGTGGCAAAGGGCTGACCTGTGCCAGGGTGCCCTTTTTATAATGTTAGAATCAGCCAATCAGAGAGCGGCTCCGGGCGGTGAAGGACTCATGTCACCTTTATGTTCTTTAAAGTTTTGTAGAAAGGTCGCCATTTTTCACAAATGAGCATACACTGTGTTATAAATCACGCACTTGTGCACTTCAGACGCTTCAGTTGAGGGTATAGTGCTGTTCCAATTGCAGGAGTAGCAAACAAAGTGCGCCGTAAGTACCCGATTCGTACCCGATTCAATGGACACTTCTTGCAGGCACTGGACGCCATTTTTGCTACGTAAGGGAAGAGGAGGGGCCACCACAACTCTTGAAAGATTTGAAAACATGGCGGCTGAAACACTGGCAGAGGTGGAGATGGTGAGAGCATAGTCTCAATGGCTCATGGAGGAAAGGCCTTATAAAAAAAAAAAAAAAACAAAAGGAGCAAAATGCTGGTGTCCATTTTTTTTTCAAAGCTGTTCGGTATTTTGGCGGGCGATTGAGATATTTTGACAGCGCGTTCGTCATTTCCGGTAAGTGCGGACGAAGAGTGTTTCATTCGGAACTCCACTGTTCCGTTAAAAATTCCTACACTATCCATGTAGTGTGTAGTGTTCATAGTGTATGAAAGGAAGTGCACTACGGGGAGTGCGTGATTTGGAACACAGTGATAGTGTTTAGTCGGTACTTCATTTCTTGTATCTTGTTATTCTGTGCGTCCAGCAATGTAAGTACACTCCTTATTTGTTGTTTATATGTTGTACGGTCGATTATTAGGCGGGATTTATGTTGAAACATTGCTTCGTATAATTTGCGGAGGTAATTTTCTACTGCGAGTTACCCGCGAGGTTACAGTGTTTAATGTTTCATCTTAAATCTTAATATTCATGTTTATGCTGATCATATGTGTAAAATTGATATTTGTGATCATTATTTGGTAGTTTATGGAGCCGTTTTGGACTTGGTATATTTATAACTAGTAATAGAGCATTTTGTATTTAGCTCACTGTTCATCAGGCTATTTTATATTTGTCTGGGATGTGAATGTTGATGTGCTTTGTGCCATTTTCATATTCAGTATGTGCTTAGGAGTATTTTTTCCCGCCCTCCCTTAAGCCATTTTCTGTTTTTTTCCCCTTCAGAACACACACACACACACACACACACACACACACAATTTGTAATTATTGATTTATTTAATGAATCCTCAATAACCCCTTGAACATCTTTAAGTGTTCATTCTTACTGATGTCCCTCACTGGCCACAACTTTCTGCAAATAACTTATCATTCATAATAGTATGAATAAAAAGAAGAATATGTCTGAAAATTAACTAATTTTAACTTTATGGGAAATAGTGTTAAAGTCTCATAAGTGCAGGTTTTGGTTGGAATCTGAGTCTACCTCCTCCATATGCACAGGAACGCACGTAATCATCACCAACATAGTGTCACCCTCTACACAGTCATATACATGCATACATACATATACATATACATACACATACTATACACACTGCATCCACAGCTGTTGTTATAGTGGTTAAACAAGCCAAATCAGAGCACAATTTAAATTGCACATCCTCATTCACTTGCCGTGATCAGTGACCTGCAGTCATGTTTGTCTGTCTTTCTTTTTTTTTAAATTACATTTATGTCTAAAGATGATCCTGTGTGACAGACAGGGCATGTCAGACACAGTAATATTTTGTAGGTGAATTGTGAGTTTACACTGTATGAGTATTATGTATTGAGGGAACTACTTTTTGTCCCCATCATGCCCAGGAGAGGGGCTTCAGGCTATATGAAGCCCTCTAAGGAGTAGTCCAATAAGTCTGAATGGTTGATATTAGAGTAGTGGTGTTGGAGTAAGGAAAAAGTAAATGGCGTACATTGATGGAAATGTTTTCTTTTTTTGTTGCTCATTTGCAATGACTTGCATATACACTAATTGGTTTTCCTCTGCAGATGTATTTTTGCAAATCCATTACGTATGAGTATTTTTGAATGGGATGAGAAGAAATAAAACTTAGGCTAGAAGGTCTTCATCTGCAATTGAGTTTTTTTTTGGTGAAATACGATTATTTTTACTTGTTGCTCATATGTGTGCTTGATTATAATACACATTGAATTCGACTTCTGTCAGTTTTGGGTAGTTTTTATAAGTATGTATTTTCATAATTTGATCTTTTTTGGGGTGGCTGTGACTCAGCGGGTTGCCGGTTCACGTCCCGGCTCTGGCTGTCCACGTGTCGAAGTGCCCTTGGGCAAGACACTGAACCCTGACTTAGGCTCCCACTAGCACTGACAGAACCTTAGGAACCTACTGGAGTGTGTGTGTGAATGGGTGAAAGTGAGGCTAATGTAAAGCACTTTGAGCACCATGAAGGTGGAAAAGCTCTATATACTGTAAGTGCAGACCATTTTTCCGCACAAAAACTTCAATAAGTATTTGGAGTTGTCATTATTTATAGATTGCTATTTTACTTGTCCAGTCCACTGGGGATAAAATTGGGTTAAATGTGACCCTGAAGTGAATGGGTCTGAGACCCCTGCTCTAAAGTCAACCTATTTTTTATTATGTATTTATTTATTTATTTATTTTTACCTACAATCCCTCACATACATAGTGTAATACAATGTGAAAAAAAATGGCAGTTGTGGGTGTAAAGGGTTTTTCAAAGTCATTCCCATGTGATGGACAAGTGGCATAAGGGTGAATCTGATAATAAATTAGTGGAAATGGGTGGATATCTGATATCTGAAGAGACTTATTAGGGAGTAAGGAACGGGTGAAAAGGTGGTTGTAGTGTGTGTCATATGAATGACAGGGTTATAACCTGCTATAATATTGATGTGTGGGGGCGTGTCAGCATTTGGACTGAGGGTAATGGGGTTAAAGGAATGCATAATGCACCTAATCACTTGAGTAATAAGTAGATTTATCTATTGTATATGTCAGCTTTGTCAAACTGGCTGACTGAAATGCTTCTGGTTCATTTGTTATGCGCTAGTGCTGTGCCAAGGTACATGTCAGGTACAAAATTATGACTTTTTTTATTTCACCATTAGGACTTTCTCATAATTTCAACTTTTTCTTCATAAATGTTACTTTTAAAAAATCTCATAATTACGACTTGTTACATAATTAGGCCTTTGCCGTGGACCACGTCGGCGCTTTTGCTCTATAGCGCCCCGTAAAAAATTGCCTACAAACACCGATCTGGCTGAAATGTGATGTGGACATTGCATGGGGAGGCGGTTGCGAGGGACAGCGAAGGCCTTTGAGACTGCTTGCAATTTTAATTTAAGCTTTTTCTTCATAATTCAGACTTTTTTAATGCCATAATTTCAACCTTTTTATATCACAATTGTGACTTTTTATGTCATAAATAGGAGTTCTTATCCCTGAATTTCAACATTTCCTTTGAATTATGACATTTTAATCTCATGATTATGACTTTTTATGTAATAATTATGCGTTTTGCTGCCAGGGTAAACGACTCTGAGCAGGGATACATACCTTGGCGCAACACTGGTTTACCACCCGAGGTGCTACTTCCATCGCATGCTATTGTTGCAACAGAAGGCCCTCTGTAATCAATATCAGTCACAATTCTTAATGTGAAAGTGCATCATGTGATCAATCACTAACCGTCAGTCTCTCTTTCTTTGACAGGGGGGATATTCGAGTCCATTGAGAGCGGCCCTTCAGGTGCTGAGGAACTAGCCTTTAAATTTGCTTTAAACACAATCAACAGGAACAGAACCCTACTGCCAAACACCACACTCACCTACGACATCCAAAGGATAAACATCTACGACAGCTTCGAAGCCTCCAGGAAAGGTATAGTGTGTTTGTGATTGGAAATTCTGCCTCCAGTGATGCCTCGCTCCCAGCTGTGTATGTGTGTGTGTGTGTGTGTGTGTGTGTGTGTGTGTGTGTGTGTATAGAGTGTACTGTATGTGTGTGTGCGTGCATATGTCTAGGCTGTTTTGCATTGTAAATATATTCCCGGTTCGAGGCTTGCGAGTTGCAGTGGCTTAGATTGTGACAATTATAATCAGGCGAGGGAGAAATGGCTGAGCACTTCAAACGTAAACAGAGAGAATTGATTGGTTCCAGGTAATGACTCAGCGGCAGTAATTCAAAGACCTGTTTGGCCTCCAGAGACAGCCAATAAAGTGCTATAATCTATCAGTTTTGTGTGTGCATCAGACTGACATTTCAAGTCTCTTATCAATTACAGGTCATTATATCCTGTCTCAGTGTTTCAACCAGCTCGCCTATATCAAATAAGATGATTAGAGACCACAGACGAGCTAATACAAAGACGCACAGTCTTTGGAAAACAGTTTAATGTAAACAAGGTAAAAGCTACCTGAGTCACATCTTAATGTGGGCGTCCATGGCTCAGGAGGTAGAGCGGGTTCGGTGGTGGTCAGAGGGACTGTAGGGGTGAATTGGCAGCCACCCTTCAGTCAGTCTGCCCCAGGGCAACTGTGGCTAGAACTGTAGTTTACCACCACCAGAGGGAGAATGTGAGAGGGGATGAAATCTAATCCATTATTATTATTATTATTATTATTGTTATTAATTATAATAATGTTTTCATTCATCCTTGCTCTAGTTTATCTATGTACACAATTTATGTTTTCTAAACCAGTTTTTCTTATAAAATTTGGATGATTTCACAAGGCAAAGCAATTTATGAAATGGGATAATCTGTTTTTCCCCCTATAAAGACCCAGTGCTACTTACCAAATATATATATTTCTTCTGTAGATTTAATATTTTTCAAGTGATTTATCACAATTTACTATATTATCATCTGTATTTAGTTTTATTTTCTGTGAAAATGATGCATTTTCCTGCATTAAATACTGATGATGCAAGCTCCAGATTAAGGTTAAGGCTTATTGCATTTCTTCTGTAGATTTAATATTTTTCAAGTGATTTATCACAATTTACTATATTATCATCTGTATTTAGTTTTATTTTCTGTGAAAATGATGCATTTTCCTGCATTAAATACTGATGATGCAAGCTCCAGATTAAGGTTAAGGCTTATTGCATCCACATTTTCTCTATATCTAACCTTTTTATGAAGTGATTTTTCATCATTATTCACCTTTTCATTTTATCAGTATAAATCAAATATTTTCTTCTGTTGAATTCACAAATTAGGCAGATGTTGAGAACATCTCAGATTAATGTTGAGGGTTAATATATGAAAAATAGAGAGAATTGAATAAAAAGTGACTTCTTCAGCCAAGATATCACTGAATGCAAAACACGTGTCCACATCCACAGTTGATCCAAATCCATGGGTTTTACTGGCAAATCCATGTTGTAGAAGATGAGTGTTTCCATGGTAACTATGGAGCCTCTGAACATCCAAAAGTGTCATATCTGACCATGACATGATAACAATCTGCATTTTACCCAAATTATTTACACATATTGATATGTTTAGCGATTCAGGAGATATTAAACATTTTAAATCAGTCGATGCTTGTGGTTTGGGTGTTTATGTGTTAAATACTGAATTCATGAATGTTACCACACACACTGCATTCAAGTTGTTTTGCTGTTTAAAATGTTATACCAATTGTTGAAGGTGTCAGAGGACGGACATTATAACAACATATCTGGTATGAAATATCACAGACATATTAATAAGTAAAAAAAAAAAAAATCATGTTGCATGACCATGTTGGTTCAAAGTCAGGGCACACTCACAGTTTGATGATGTAGGAAAAAAAACCTTGATTTTTTTTGACACATGCTGCATTATTAATGGACTGAGAGGGTCTGTAAGGCTTGAATCATTGATATTTTTATGAATGCCAAAGAAAATGAGTTGACATTTAAACAGTCCAGGTGACAGTGGCAAAATCTATTAATTTCACAGGTGCTGCAGTATAATTGATTTTGTGGTCGTTATTTATTTATTTATTTAAATTTTATTTCCGCTAGACTTTTCTGATCCATGTAAACGATAAAATAAACATCAAGTTTCACTACAAGGAATTATTCACCTATAAACTGTGACATGTTTAGTAAAGCATCTTCAGGACGGTTGAATATGTTTGTATGGAAATGTATATTACTGCATTATTAGAATCCATGCAAACATGCCATGTGTGTTGGAATGCATGGGAGCAGTGGTTTTCAATCTTTTTTCAGTGGTGTACCCCTTAGAAACATATCTTTAGTCAAGTACCCCCTGACACGGGCAAAACATTTTTCGAAGAAAAAAAGAGGTACAGTGTTGTAAAATCAGTATCTGATTTATTAAAGCCAAACTTATATCAGTGAACCTGACAAATACATTCATATTGAACCATATTGAAAACACAGTGCCTGGGGAGTGGGGTGGGGTGGGTGTAAAACATACTCTTCCATGTACTTTCTGTTGTTTGTCAGCTCTGGTTTTTCCTTCTTTTTCACTTGTTTATCCGTACTTTCAGTAACATTGCTGCTGCACATTAGCCACGTCTCCATAGTTACAGTGTTATCACGGTGACACGTCAGTGGGTCAAACTAACTTGGTGGTGGTGGTGGTGGGTGGGGGGGGGCAATACTGAATATAAAATTCAGTGCATGAACAAACATTTAGATTTTATTGAACTCTTTTACAAAATAATTTTTCCCAAGACTTATTATTAGGATAAACCTACCATTTTATTTATTTTTTAATACTTTAAAAAAAGCTTCACCTATCCCCTGCAGTACCTCCACCTTCCCCACATTTGAGAACCATTGCGTTAGAGAACAGAATGGTTGGCCACATTGCTAGTCTGTGCCATTGTGGTGCATTTTATTAACATAAGATAATCCTTTATTTGTCCCACAGTGGGGAATTTCCTATGGTTACAGCAGCACAGGACAGTAAAAATAGAAGCTTAATTCACAGTAAAGAACAATATACAATATACACAAGGAATATAAGCACAAGAAATACGATATGTACAATGTCAAAAATGACTAATGTGCAATTATCACATCAGTGGCAGTATTTACATAAAAAAAACAAACAAGGATTGTCAAAACCAGGATTTAGTATAATAACAACCCTAACAACATTCTTTATTTACCTGAACTATGCATTCGTGAGCAGCTGCGTAATTCCATGGCTCTTTTTCTTTAAGTAGAGATGTTTTTTTTTTCTCATTCATTTTGACATTTCTTTTACATTAACAGAGCTTTGGACCAAATGGAAGTTACAAGTATTAACTGTCCTTGTGTTGGCCTTGGTCTCCTCATTAATGCCAATGAGGAAATGTGAACTGGAATCAAACCTGAAGAAACATAGAAACTCCTTTTTCTACTTTTGCCACGTTGACGGGAGGCGCGCAGTCTAAGAATTTCACTGCATAGCATTAATCCTGTGTTTTTTTTTATTTTAAATTTTTTTTTTTACTGTGTATGTGACAATAAACCTCTTGAATGTTGAATATCATCAGTGTTTAATGATGCATATTAAATAATGTGTGGGTTTATAAATTATAATTTGCCTTCAGTACAATGTGGTATCTCCTTGACATACAGTTTTGGAAATAATTATTATATCTGCTGTGATTTATTTCTAAAAAGTCAATTTAACAAACCTTCAGCATTGATGGTTCTCTACAAAACTCATCAAAGATCATCACTGATAATAACAAAGTGAAATTAATCAAGTATGGATGTATAAAAAAATTAAATATTGAAAAAATAAAATGTCATACCTTGACATTAGATGACAGAAAATATTTTTGACAACCCCATTATTATGTTCATCAGCTGTTTATATATGTTTGGGAGAATGCAGTTTCATTTATAAGTCAACCAAGAGAAGAAAAGCACTTAAGAGGAGAGAAAGAGGAATATAAAACAGATGAAAATTTAGATAAAAATCCACATAGACAGATGGAGAATGTGTTCAGCCCTATATCCTGTCTACAGTAATACAAATATTCAGCAAAACAAACATTATTCTCTATATTTTGTCATCTTGTACATAACAAAATGACATCTATATCACAGTAAGGCCTTGTAACATCCATCTTCTGTTTGTTTGTGTCCATGTGAAAAATGAAGAGATTACAAAACGATGGCACCACAGCCCAGTTTGTGCATCTGTATGGTTTTGTGTAAAGGAAATACAACTGAAACACCAAATACAGGTCACATAGGTGTATAACTGGAGTAGCAAAAATGTACTCAGACGATGGAGACATGAACCAGTGTTGTAGTAAAAAATACAGATAATACACTTGAACTTTACTGGTTATTTGGCTTTTGATGTTTCATACAATATTATCCAAATTCCGCAGCGTGTACTGCTGAAAGCCAACAAAAATAATATTTTATTTGAACATTTTTGTGTTCTACTGTGTAAAAATAAAATAACTTTGGTAATGTGATTAGGCTTTTTTTGTGAACAAGGGTAAAATACTTAGTGAAATATCCTTAATATGTCATAATATTATAGTAATATTAACAGAAAAAGTAAATGATACATGTTGGTGAATCAAAAATATATATCTCACCAGTTTAGGAAAGTTATGTTGTATGTTGTAACATTTTCACCTGTATTTCAATAAATGGAAATATTTCATCTTATTTTTGTGTAACGTGTTAAATAAAATATCTAAAAAAGAAAGTTAAAAGTCAAAAATTATGTTTTTTTTTAAATTTTTAACAGATCATATTCGGTGCATGACGTTATGTATATATACATTACAATGTCCTCACTTTATGAAACTAATTACTCATAAACAATTGACTGAAAAGGTTTCATAAAACACTTGTTGCCACATAACAATTTGAAAAATGTACAGCTGTAATTGTGAGGGTGATGAGTAGTAGTTAGTTTTCAAAATGAAACTGATGTTCAGACATAATGATGGTGTGACATAAAATGGTGGGTCATATTCTAACAGATACACCCTTTGGAAAGCATTTAAAAAAGTAATATTTCTACTGGTCCATCTATTAAAAGCTTAATATTAGAGATATTAATACTTTTATAAAGCCATTGATTATAGACATTACAACAACATGAAGCAGACAGACAGACAGACAGACAGACAGATACCGGCCTAATTGCATATAGAAAAAAACACTAAGGAAATGTTACCATACGTGTTACTGATAAAGAAAAGTCAAGTCTTAAATGCTGGTTGGCTCAAGTTTCCAAGATAAGTCTGAGGTCAAAATGTGAAATTCTTAGAATTAACAAGAGAATAGGTTTTGGTCCAAAGGAATATTGGTCTCAGATCTACTTTAAAACACTGTCTACACATTATGATCCATTCACTTTACAGGTTCTTTCTAGTGGAATATTTACAAATCCATTGTATACATGTACATAAACCACCATATATGTGGAATAACACACCATCATATATATTAAAAATAATTAGCTAACCAGCACTTTTGTCATTTTTTTTCCTGGTTCATCTTATTAAAGTATGTAAGATTTAACACATTTAATGTCTGAAGCAGATACTTTCTAAAAAAAAAAAAATTGTACAGCAGTGTCACTAGATGCGGGTATACATACAGACGTCACTCTAATGTTATGAAAAGCTTGTGGATATGATTCATCGCGTTCATCTTCTTGTGCCACTGTCCACAGCTGCAGTCTAAGTATCATTTCCAAAACTGTATTTCACATCCACCAGATGAGCCTGTTGGTTTGGTATCTGAGCTTTGTACAAACTAAACGATCCACTGTTCATCACCCACATATGCTGCAGCTCGGCCATATGAAACTAACTCTTCCCATGTGTGTCCACTCTTCTGCAGCCTGTGACCAACTCTCTCTGGGGGTGGCTGCCATCTTCGGCCCCTCTCACAGTTCCTCGGCCAATGCGGTCCAGTCCATTTGTAACGCTTTGGGCGTGCCCCACATCCAGACCAAGTGGAAGCACCAGGTATCGGACAACAGAGACGTGTTCTATGTCAGCCTCTACCCAGACTTCTCATCCCTCAGCCGGGCCATCCTGGACCTGGTCCACTTCTTCAAGTGGAAGACAGTCACTGTGGTCTATGACGACAGCACTGGTAAGACCACACTCAATCAATTAATCAATCAATCAATCACCAGTTACATTTACATGATGCCTTTTAATTCCACATTATTTATTCTAAATAAAATAATTCAGAATTAAAGCTACTTCCTTTGTATTTACAGAGACATGTTAATTCCGAATAAAGGTTTATATGGGAAACGGGTGTATTCCACTTTAGTTACCTGGGCTTTAAGAGCTGGAAGTACAGAGGGTTCTGATTGGACAGAACAGCTGCAGTCCATCTGCTTTAACTGCTCATATCTTCCTCTCATTCATTTGCTCAGATGTCGCCTTAACTTTTTCAGCAGAGGTTGTGAACGAAAACTATAAACGTGTTTATCTGAGAAACTTCAGAAATGCATTTTTAGTTTCCTAATGAGACTTTTCCATTTAAATGTCAATTTAATTTCTTAATGTCACTCTATCCAGATGACTAATTTGTTTCCAGCTTGTTTATTTGGAACAGCCTATTTTCCACTATGGATAATCAATTTCTATCAACACCCAAACTGAGGTAAAAAACAAATGGACAGAAGTTAGTGATTTGATCATAAAACAGAGCTTCCCAATGTAAACAGATCACACAAAACACGGACGTTTCAACAATATTATAAAATACTAATTATCTTCATGATTCTTAAAATGAACCATGACTTATTCTATTATTATATGTATCCTGAATCTATGCATTTATAGTTTATTTGAAAGAGGAAGCGATAAGATATATTTTCTTATTTCATGAGTTTGTTTGTTCACATACAATGAAATGCAATTAATATAGATTTTTTCTAAATGAATCCACTCTGTGATGAATCAGATTAAAATTGTAATCATTTGACATTCTTATAAATATAGGACAAAATATCAGACCAGAGTATGTTCTATTCATTTTTGTCTCTGTACTGAATAGATCTTTGTCCGTTTTTAATCTTTTCTGAAACTGATAAAATTGAAAACCACCTGAAATTCAGGATAATAAACATTAAACTTTCATATATAACCTGAACTAATGTAGAAGTGTGAGGTTTTTGCCCGGGTACAGCTGAGTATTGTCACCATTTGTACATGTTCCATAATTCATGGAAGCCTGAGACTTTCTGAGGTGACTGCAGACATGTCTTCCTCGTTACTCGGGGAAGCAGAGCTTGTTCAGACCTTGCTGTTATTGCAGTCCAGGTCACCGGGCGACAAATAAGCCAGCAGGCCGGGAACATGTGCCATATGCCAGGGGTCAGGGTGTGTGCCAGCCTGAGGACAGACTGCCAGGCCTCCCAGGGCTCAGGCCAACAAACACACTGGGACCAGTTTGGCCACAGCACCGTAGTGTGTTTAACATCCAGGCCAATGAACTCTGCTTTTAGGAGTCATATGACAACATTGTACAATTGAATATTTTTTACAGATAAGTTTTTGGAATGGTTGTAGTTAATTCTGGTATGCAGAATTCAAATTTGATATCTGTAGAAGTACTGGATATATCACCTCTAAAGCCTATATTGCCTAAATAGTGTATATAGTGTGCATAGGAATTGATAGTTTTTTTTTTTTAATATATAATTTTTGTTGCTGTGCTGCTCTATTCTGTGCTGCTATAAGCGTGGACTTTCCCCTAGTGGGACTAATAAAGGGATATCAGACACACTTTATAATACCTACATACAATTCACTATGTATGAACCATTTGTTACCTATTTGTTAATAGTTTATTCATACAAAATTCATCATAAACAAAGAGTCTGTGCTTCTTTTCTATGAACAATCCATTTGTAGCCGTGTAAACAAATGTTTTAAGAAATTGTGTATAAGCAATACATTAATAAACATTAACAAATAGGTAACACATGGTTACTACATCATGAATAAATAATTTACACATGGGTAACAAATGGTTAATACATAGTGGATTGTGTGTAGGTATTATAAAGTGTTACCGAAATATCTTATCTTTTCTTACAAATACATGCACTCAAAAAATATCAATGTTGCCAGGTCTACTTTTCCCATTTCTGATCAAAATATCTAATCAGACTTAAAATAAGACCTAATCACATAAAGCAAAACTTTTCAGTGAGATATGATGGTAGATCTTGAAAATCTTATTTCCAGAAAGCTTACCAAGATAATTTTTATTTGTTCCATTGACAGATTTTAATTATTATTATTATTTCATTTAATTTTTTCTTTTTTTTTTTTTTATTAAGTCAGGTCAACACTATTTCAATCTTTATTAACACTAATAATTTCTACCATTTCTAGTCAAAATATCTCATCGGACTTAAAATAAGACAATCATCTAAACAGTAACTTTTCAGTGAGATATAAAGAAGGTATTTTTTGATAGATCTTGAACATTTTATTTTAAGAATTACAAGATAATTTACTCTTGTTCCATTGGCAGATTTTAGTTTTGTATAAATAGCTTGCATAAATGTATACCTTGTATATTTTTTTTAACTTGTCCCAGTGCAGTGTGTGTAATATATTATAGACACAAAACTCATACAAACGTATTTTTTGACAGTGAACCTTGGAAATCTTATTTTAAGAAAAATGTATGTTTTAACTTTTATCCTTGGAAATAGAGATTGACAGCGTACATATACACTAGAGCGTCCTTTGAATGAATCGATATCTTTGAAAGTCTGTGTTTGTGTGCATGTTAGCCTTTGCCCTGCAGGTCATGTAGCCAGCGTTAGGTAGAAATTGATTGTCGTTGCTCCCACCACCCCTGTTAATTAAGTTGTAAAGTGGACATAGCTGGTTCACTATGGGGTTAATAGTGGCTTGATTTTCTGTCTTGGTGATAGGAAATGAGATCTTGACTCAACCTGCAAACAGCTTTCCCTTCTCATTGTCACCATTTACACAGGTGACCTGATAGCAAGGACAGATAATTTGAACACTGAAGGCAAACGGAAAACCAATCAGATTGGAGCTTTATTTCATTTAGACTTCTTGTTTTGGTGCACAAACATATATTTATTTATGTGCTGACCAAAGTCAATGCAGTCGTACATGTATATATATAAACCATATATTCTCATGGTTTCCCCCCTACCCGCTGTTCTAAGCCATGCTCTGCTATTTAGGAATGGGACATAAAGGGGTGGAAAACAACCTTGCTCTTTGTGCTGATTCCCCACCATGCAGGGAGCAAACAAGCAAATCAATAACCATAATGGGACTCCTCTAACGGTTCAACTTTGTAATGGTAAAACTGAGATGGCAGCAGCATGTGTTACAGCTCTCCCAGCCAACTATCACACCCGTACAGGCACAGGAACACTGCTGCTGCTGCCACAACATTTGATTAGGCCATAAGGGAAAACAGGTTGCTTTATAAAACCTTGGCTCTGGAGGAAGTGTGAGTCTCTGGTTTCTCAGTATAGAGTCCATACGTTCCTCAGCTTGAGTCATCTTACAGTATTGGCCTTTTTAAAAGCACATTTCAATCGATGAACATGTAATCCGATGTCCTGTACAAAGTGCTGAGGATGTGTCATTACAGTCAACTTCTATATTTATATGCAGTAATGTGGTGGTTTGAATGACCTGTCTGAGCTTTGTGCTTATAGGACACGTATATGTACACTAGAACAAATGTCTTTCTTAAAACAAACTTTTGTGCTTAAATTTATTTATATATATATATATATATATATATATATATATATATATATACAGTGCTACCACTACTTATCCAAGTAACGAAAAACCTTTACCTCAATTTTTCATCTCTGAATACAAAAGAAAATTCTATCTACAAAAGGAAACTAAAAACCCCTGGGTCATAAATACTATATACTGTACGTAATGTATGTAACTACGTCATGTACAGTATGTACTGTACGTAGCATCCCATTGACTATGAGAGACCTACCCATCACAGACTTCTAACCATACATATGTAAAGGACAGAGCCTTGTGAGTCCCCCCTGAGCGTGCCCACCGCATCACCAACAGAAGTGAAACAGGACATGCCACAAAAAGGAGGAGGCAGCCATCACTCCACCCACACGAACAAAAGACATGCCGGCGAAACCCCCTGAACCTGTGGAAAAAAAAACACCCCGAAAAAATGTCCATGAGCCGTGCTATCACCACCCCAACAAAGCACACGCCCTGCACACCCCAGTGGCAGATCTATTTTAACTGAATGTTTCCTGTGACTCATACTAAGCAATAATAATTTTTGTGCCTGATAAATAGCAGTGTTTCTTGTCATCAAGTTTTGACCTGAGGGCAACGTTAAAAAGCTGACCAGAAGTGGCTGTCATTAATGAGGAACCATCCTGAGTTGACCAAATGATGTTTCACTGATGCATCATTGTGACCATCATTCCTTTTCATAGAATAGAATAGGATAAAATAAAATGCCCATGTTACATTGAATTGTATGGATGAAAAATGATTAATTAATATTTACATCCTCAGTCTGTATCTCTACAATACAAACTGGTGTCTTTGGCCTCACTTCAGTTTTTTTTTACAATTTAAATAAAACATCTTGGATGGTAGAAATACTGAATATACCACCTCTAAGGCCCCTACAAATACACTGCAAAAAAATCTAAATCTTACCAGGTCTACTTTTCCCATTTCTAATCAAAACATAATTACCTAAAGGGGGCACCCATGACTCAATTGGTAGAGTGGGTCGTCCAAGGATTGGTGGTCCTTGTTTTGTCCTTGGGCAAGACACTTCACTCTCCTTGCCTCCAGTGTCACTCACACTGTTGTATTAATGTGTGTGAATGTTTGGTGGTGGTCAGAGGGGCTTTAGGCGCTGTGGCTACATATGTAGTTTATCACCACCAGAGGGCACATGTGAGAGTGAATGAATAATGGGTCACCAATGTGAGGCGGTTTGAGTGACCAAAAAAGTGTGAAATAAATCCAATCCATTATTATTATTAAAGAAAACTTGCCAAGATAATTTTCACTTGTTCCATTGACAGACATTTACATTTTTTTAAAAATTGTATTTGTTTACATATGTTTTTTTTGCTTAACTCGGGTCAACAGTATTTAAATCTTTATTAACACTAATAATTTCTCCCATTTCTAGTCAAAATATCTCATCGGACAATCATCTAAACAGTAACTTTTCAGTGAGATATAATGGAGGTATGTTTCGACAATAGATCTTGCAAATTATATATATATATATATATATATATATATATATATATATGAATTGAAAAAAAAATTTTTTTTTGCTTGAATCTTTGTGTAAAAATTATTGTTTCATGTAGTAAAAGACATTTTGAGGCAAAAGTCAAGAGGGGAAGGGTAAATGAAATCCTCCACCAGTGGCAGATCTATTTCAACTGAATATTTCCTGTGACTCATACTAAGTAATGGTAATTTGTCTACCTGATAAATAGCGGTGTTTCTTGTCATCAAGTGAAATTTTGGCCTGAGGGCAGCGTTAAAAAGCTGACCAGAAGTGGCTGTCATTAATGAGGAACCATCCTGAGTTGACCAAATGATGTTTCACTGAGGCACCATTTTGACCATCATTCCTTCATCAGTAACAGGCAGTGAAGGCTCATTCCCAACACAACTATCATCAACCTGTTTTTGATTCGTGTTTATTGCCTGGTTTCTATGGCAGCCACATCCTAAGGCTGTCCATCAGTGCGGTGGAAAGAGAGGAGATGCTGTATTACCCCGGAAAATCGGATCTCCTTTCACTGTGACGCAGCTTATAGTCATGATTAATTTCTCTGCCTGATTTTACTCCTCTTTTTGTGAGCTTTAACATCATTCTTCAAAGCTTTGATATCAAATAAAAATAAATAAAGTTCTTTTCTGTTCCTGATACATGATAAAATAGCAGTTTTATAATTTTTTTTGTGCATGCGGCGGGGACTTTTATAGTTGATGAAAGGTCAGCTTGACAGCATGTTCACGACAGGTAATATAGATGACTGCATGGTGTAATTCCAAAGTGGTCATTGGAGACAGGACAGGCAGGAATAAAAATGATTAGGTGCCAAATGTGGCAGCTGAGTTGGTATTTAGACGGAGGACTTGGCAGGTCTTTGTTCGGTCTTGGTAGAATGCTAATGGGAATTAGGTGTAGAAGCAGATAGTTAGACTAGTATAGGGAAATGGTGTTGTATGAGTAGCCTTATTGATTATAGTTGTTACAAGGAGTTAATAGGAGTCCTACTACAATAATGACGCCATGTTTCTTTTTTTGTTCCTTTTCTCCTGTGGATTTTATCATCTTGACATCGGTGCATGATCAAGCTCCATCTGGCTTTAATAGATTCCTCACTGTGTCTGAAATAGAGTAATAGGAATCTGTACACATAGAAAAAGGTTTGGAAATTGATTAAAAAAAAGAGTCTTATTGGAATATTGATGTTTACTGAGATTATACATGAACTGATGTTTAAATAAGGAATAAATTTGCATCTGCGTCTGGGGGGGGTATGTCAAGTGTGCAAATAGATATTTTAAAAATATCTTCCCTTTGCTGTAACTTGTTTTTAATTAAGGGAATTGGACTTATCAAGTTTTCTTAAAGTAAGAACATATGATCAGAGGGTTATATAATGCTAACACTAATGCTAATTTATACTCCTTCCTACTCCTTTTTGATCATGCAACATTCAGACTTGGACCTACTTGAGGATAAAGTCTGTCTAAGTCTCAACTAGATTCAGTTAATTTCAATGATAATTAGGTTTTACGTTATTTTGCCTGGTTTTGTTTTTATTTATTCTTTGCATGTTTGAAATAAATAATCAAATAAGTAAATACACCTTATTTTAAGCAGAATACACTTATTTTGAGTCTTCATTGTAATATATATATATCTATATATATCTATATATATATATATAGATATATATATCACATCAGAGTTATCAGTGAGGTTGTACAGCTGTGAGTTCTCATCTGTGTGTCAGTGTTTTCTAATATCCATTTTGATCTGGATGTAGTGGAGCATGACTTGTGATCTGGTCCAATTCAATAGATGATTCAAGGAATAGTTGAGTGCATAAAAAGTGTATGACAGTATGGCTCCAGGGCAAACTGTGAAGGAGAACCACATCTTCAAAGATGGGAGCCAATAAAACGGCTTCTTCACACTTCTATTAAAGCAGCCAACTCCCTGTCAATCAGCTCCTCATACATATAACTGGGATATGTTACTGTAATCGTGCCTCATCCAGCTTTTCATAGTTATTTGACAGAATGGATCAATTTTCAATAATAAAATGGGAAGCTTGATGAAATTGTTAAGCTCTGTTCAACGTGTTCACTGTTTTATAGTTTCTCTCAGTGAACTGTGCCTCAGAAGGGATTCAGATGGGACTAAAATGCAACTCGCATTGTGAAAGCTTTTAAAATCAGAAATATTTCAGAAGCAGTTAAAAGTGTAGTCTTACTGTTGGAACTCGGATGACAACGTGGACGGTTTGTCAGTCACAAGAAAGAGTCCTTCAAGGATTCATTTACATAAAGCTTCATCATCAGGATTAGACGGAGAACTGTTCTAATGTTAAGAATCCTTCTAAGCACCGAGTCCATGTTTTGGAGAAATGTCACAAGTACATCTGTGGATCCTTTGCATCATCAGTTCTGTTAAAATACTCACAATCTTTTGCTTTAAAAAAACAGCGCAGACTGTGACTGCAAATAAATCATCAAGTAAGAAGAACAAAGAGCTTCACTTAGTGTAAAAAAAAAAAGGGCATTTCAATATAATTGTAATATGATCTTATAAGACACGATGAGAAAGGTTTATTTATATTGTATAGAGAAATTCATACACAGAGGGAATCATGTGGGCTGATAAATGGAAGATCAAAGAATAAAAAATATAGAAATATTAAGATTTTAAAGTACAAAATGGGTATATTAGAAGTAAGAGTAAATAAAGGATTAAATTCTAGATCTATTGATCTTTGAGTTAAATGTAAATTAAGTTTGTTCGCTGTTGCAGCAGAACATAAACGCTGCTTCAACTTTATCATTGCCCATGTAAATGTGTTTCTTATTTTTCTATTAAACCCAACCGTCACATGTATCTATACGCTACTGAACTATTGATTTGTGGGTGGGATTTTTTTTCTGATCTCGTTAGACTGTTTCATTCATAAGGGAACTGATGAAATGGAAGGAGTCGTTGTTTTCAAAGGAAGTCAATCAAGCAAGGATCCTTGACATTGACCAAGGGCCTATGTTAATGTGCATTTGAAGGTTCAATTTGTGATTGATTCTTAGTAATCAGTATATCATTCGTTCTTTTCATATTCAATTGAGAATCCACAATCGGGAAAACAAAAAGATCAGTTGTTATTTCATTATTCATGGTTCAAGGTATCTTTATTATCCCTCAAGGGCAATTTGTTCTGCAGCCAGCAGTACCGTGTATTCACATTGGGACACAACACCACAAATACCAATACAATAAATTCAGTAAATACAATAAATGCAATAAACAGCACCACATTAAAAGATGTCATTAACCAGCCGGATGGAAGATGGAATAAAATTAGTTTAGAACCTGTTAGTTCTGCACAAGGGTTGGCTATAGAGCCGACAATGTACGAATCAAAAATAAACAAATTAGTTGTTTTTCACTCCTTTTATTGTACGCACAAATTAAAAATTTTAAATATGCAAATGGACCAAATCCAGCTTGATCTGACCTGAAAGTTTCTGAGCAGGATAGTTGTGGCTTTGCTAATATTCTGCCTAATACATTCTGCAGTAATGGAGAATTTCCTGTTATTTAGAGGCAGCAAACATTTTACTCTCAAGGAGAATGATATGAAAACTGAAAAAAAAATGGACAGGGTCTTCCAGGTATAGGTCTATATCACGTTTGTTTTGGTAACCAGAAGTCAAAGTCAGAGCAGTGTGTTGTCATTTCCGCTCCATAGCAACTTCTAGACGACGTGGTGCGGCTGTAAATAAAGTCAACAGTAAAAATGCCACAGCTGTACAAGTTAAAGTGGTGTTTTGTGCATCCCATTAGCTTGTGAGGCTAATGGTAGGTAATCGCTAATGCTAATTGCTAATGGTACTTAAACACTTCCTTTCAGATAAATTAAACTAATATTTTATACTCATGGACACATACTTGTTTGAATAACATTTGACGCTGATTATTAATGCGATTAAAGTCATCTGGCGTTTACTTGTACACATGGTCATACTCTGCTTCATGCCCTGGAAGCAGAAACTGTGACATAGGTTTGTTGTTGTTTTTTCTAATAATGTGGTCATTCTAAGTCAAAACAACTTTGCATCGCACATGTCAATCATCACATCTGTGTTTTCTTGTATTTACCTGTAGAGACCCTGCCCTCTTTCTGTATTTTTTATTTTTTTTTCTCTTGCTTTACTTTTTTTAAGACGTTTCTCAGTGTGAACCTTTGGAAAGTTAAGTTTGGACCTTCAGCACTGTGTTGGTAGTGTGTGGGTCGAACTGCATAAAAATAAAGCAGGTCATTTTTACTCTCTTTCTTTACTGCACTGCTGTTAATGTGGCACAATTCTGTCTGAGGGTGGGTATGTTATGGTGGAATATTTGCAAATTAAGAGGCAGAGCATTCAAATATATACATATATACACAAAAAAATATACACACACACACACACACACACATATATATATATATATATATATATATATATATATATATATATATATATGTGTATATATATATATATATATATATATATATATATGTGTATATATATATATATATGTGTATATATGTGTGTGTATGTATATGTACATAGTATACTTACAGTGAGAGTCCTCTCTGTGTACTTCAGACTGAGTCCCAGGACCCCTTCAGTAATCTGTTTCAATTTGATGTGTGTGCACGTCTCCACACCAGCAGTCCCACTCCCATCATACGCTCCACTACCACTCAACAGCCTGTTTAGAGAAGGGCTCACTGACTCTTCACAATTCACCATGCTAATCCCACTTTTCGCTGTGCTGGAATGCTAATGACAGTGGCAATGTTTTCAGGCCTCCAATTTCTTATTATCCTCTAATGTTTCTCATTGAGTGCTGTTCTACAATCTGGCCTATTTTTCAACTCTGTCTAATTAGAACTGTAGTTGGTCAATAATGAGATCAATGACTTTTGTACCAGCATGAAACAAAAAGGATATTTTAACAGTTTAATTGTAGAAATCAAGCTTGGTCCCCCCCCCCAAAAAAAAACAACTGAAATGACATTGACTGTTCTGGCACAGATGTGAATAATTAAGTCACAATTTTACTGCAGCCATGATTTAACAAATTAGAGAAGAGACCTAATAACAATATTTAGAGCATAGGGAATACAAAATATCCCTATTTTTTTCTTGCTCTATTGAGCTCCTTTTTTTATCAAGGGCACACATAAATCTTCCTCACAGACTGGAAATAGGTTAGCACAGTTTGATATACATATTTGCACACATATATTTAATGTATTTTTATTTTTTTTACCCACCCTCTTGGTTGTGTGTTCTTGTGATGACCTTTTTTAAACATATGCCCCCTTTACATCGCATCTGATTCCAAAGAACTTTTGTTTTATTTGACTTCCAGCCAACTGTGGAATTGCGCTGTGTGTGAAGTGTTGCGTGTGAGTTTCTCAGTTAAAGGTAAAAGTGATTCTTTACAGCAGCCTGTGTTCAAGTGCCTGGTTGAACTGAACATAAAGTCCTTTCAGCACTCACTTTGTTGCAATATGCATACATCACCTGCCTTGTTGTAGCTTACTATTAAAACTCTAATGTAAAGCAGAATTCCTCTAAAGCACATTACACAAGGAGAGAGCACCTGCAACAAAAGATGTGAAAAAAGTCGACTATTCATACAGTACTTAACCTTCCCTCTTTATGAAATGTATGATGACAATAGAGCATATTACCAACACGCAATCATGAATTTATACACTGATTAATAATTACAATAACTAAAAAATGTCCAAAAAAACCCCCAAAACAACAAAAGAGCTGTTTGATCAGAGATAATACATACAAGTGAAGGTAGTAGGGTGACAAAATATGATGTGTCATCTGTCAATAACTTGACTTCATTCAAATGAGAGACTAAAAAGATATTAATAAAGGCGGGCTGTCAAAATGAACGCATTAATGTTCATCATTATGATTAAGCTGATTCAAAAGTTTAACGCAATTAAATGGGACAGTTGTTTCCAGTTGTTTTGTTGGAACTGTTGAAGGTGTTGAATAAAAATGTTAATTAGCATATATTCATATTTTTGCATAGATTTTGGATACGAAGATAAAAGAGTTATAGATAGTTAAGGTATAATAATGTAATATAATAATTTAGATTAAGATATAAATAGTGTATAAATAGAAAATGTAAAAAGGTTTTATCTGAAAAATAATTTTAATTTTTATCTTAGTAGATATTTATTTTGAATATAGACCCAAAGCGCTTCCAGAAATTACTTGATAACATTACTCTACATCTGGTTTGAATTTTTAGCCCCGTGTCCAATTTTAGGACCAGTTACATAGAAGCTCCCTATACTAAATGTTCCCCTCTTGGCTAATATATCCAGCCCAGTGAAAGGTGCTATTGTAATGAAATAATCAATATTATTACCACGTATCCTGTTAGTGTTCAGAATGTTATTGCTGATGGGTGTATACTCAACTGAAATAAAAAGGAGGAAAGTCCAGCAAAACTTCATTCATGTTTGTACATTTTAATGGAGGCTCCACCCTTCCTCTAATTTGTTATGGTTTTAATGCACAATTTCACATTCTTGATGATTTTTTTTAATTTTTCCGGCATTTAAATTGTCTTTGGTGATTAATAACAATTTCCTATGCTACATAAATAATGCTTTTCACCTTTAAATATAGATATCACTGAACACAATGTAATTGCAGGCCACTATAATCAGGATGCCCAAATAACCCATGAGTGTCTTGTTTTCAACAGGACAGTTTGGCTGAAATACAATCCATCATAAAGCTTGAATGCAATTAGTTTTTTTAATCTTGGGTGGTTTCCTGGAAAAGGGGAGAAGTGCAAATGAATAAAATATTTGTTGAACTCTTCCCATTATGTGCCTCACCGATGATGGGAGAAGTGCAGAAATACAATTTTCTAAAAAAACCCCCCAAAAACCAAAAAATGTTTTGGAGATATTTTTGTGCCTTTTTATTAGACATACAATCTGTGGAGAAATTGTAAACAGGGAGATATGCATGGATGAAACATGAAACAGCTATAGGAATGTGGATAGAAAATGCCTCTGATTAAAAACAATTATGATTTAGACAACTCTGTCCGTCTGTCACTGTCGTCCACAATTCACTAAAATCACTTCTCCTCCATCAGTTCTCAACGGGTTTCAATTCTGAATGATTCATTAGATAGATCGAAGCACTGGGCACAAAACGTATCACTTTGTCGAAATTTGCCTTTTGTAAAAGGCGGCTGTGGTTCAGTTGGTAGAGTGGGTCGCCCAATGACCGAGAGGTTGGCAGTTCGCGTCCCGGCTCTGGCTGTCCACATGTCAAAGTGTCCTTGGGCAAGACACAGAACCCTGACTTAGGCCCCCAGTAGGACTTACCGTAGACCTTAGAAACCTACTGGTGTATGAGTGTGTGTGTGAATGGGTGAATGAGAGGCTAATGTAAAGCGCTTTGAGCACCATGAAGGTGGAAAAGCTCTATATAAATGCAGTCCATTTACCATTTAAACAATTTGTTTCTAACTTTGTTTATTTTTCCAGTTGCTCACTAAAATCACTAATCTTCCCTCAGTTCTCAACAGATTGCATTTACGATTGATTGACTTGAATTGAGTTCAATTTCAACCCAGATCAAAGAAAGTAATTACCCCAATATTAGTTTCCACCAACAACCTCCTAAGTAGCATTTAACAGCTTTAACCACAGTAATATGTCATTACCCAGTTACCTACTTTTGTTCAGTCACATGTTACCCCAGAAGAGCTTTGGGGGCTTCCTATACCATTCACACTGTTTTTGACATTTGTTGATAAAAACACACAGACACACAGTGGGATTGATTATATGATCTATTGAATGACTCCCTTTTTTTTGATAGCAAGACATCACAGCTGTGAGGCCCAGATGAGCACAGGGACATTGGCCCTATTTTTTTTTCCCCCATTAGCTGTCAGTGCACTTTTCACATCACACTTATTCAAACACAAAGTCAAATGCTGAAAGGTAATCATATTTTCGCACTCTTGATAGATCCCCAGTTGGCAAAGACATGTTTTTAACTGCCACAGCTGTTGTGCACAAAGCTTTCAGTTCGTATTGTCATAGCTGAAAATAGACAAGACAAGACAATAGACAAGAGAACACCTTTAAATCCCATTGAGTAATATGGGTTTTAACTAAAAATGAAACGTTCCCCTTCTGTGCCATCAGTTTGTCTTTTAGCTGCCTTTTGGTGTTGATGGTGACGGAGCATTAATGAAAACAACATCTGCATGGAGTGATGACAAGGTGTGAAGACAACACGCACCATGCCAGATGTCACAGTGAAGTGACTTAATGAATGTAGATTCTCTCGACTTCATGCCCTCGTGAACATACTGCAACTGTTGAAAGATGTTGCAGTTTTAGGGGTTTGATAAAATATGCTGTGGAATTCTAGTCTAGTAGTATAGTGGTGAGTCCTCCTGTGGTTGAATTCAGCTGTAGAACATTAATTCCTTCATCAGATTAGGAATTTAATGTTCTGATTTGAGTTAAAAATTTATTTTTGGGGGGGAAATTGCCCCCACAAATGATGCTTTTATCCAAACTCTTTTAAAACTTTTATAAATTGCAATAAAAGATAAATCTGAATATAAGCATATTTGCATTTCGACAACTGCAGCATGCTTTAGCATTGAGGCAGGTGTTTCTTTTTTACTACACTTTTTAATTATTTGATAACTTGCACATTTGCAAGTCAAATTTGCATACCTCATCAATTGATACCGGCTGTTGTCTGATTCTCCTCTGCATGACCCCCATACAGTAGTGCAAAACATTTATGAACACCCTTAAAATTGTGCATAATCTCAAACATTATCATGCAATATTTGATTACAAATCTTTTTTTATGTTTCAGAAGGTGTGGCTAGTATTAACAGATGCATTTTTTTTTTCATAATTAAGAAGACAAAACGAAAGTACATTCTTGACACTTTCAACATGTCATGTCCTGGATGTGTTTCAATACACTGCTTTACAATTTTTTTGTAGAAAGTATCTGCTTCATACATTAAATGTGCTAAATGTTATATACTTTATTAAGATGAATCGGAAAACAAATGACAACAGTGCTGGTTAGTTCATGTTTTTAAAATATATGATGGTGGGTTATTCCACATATATGGTACATGTATACAATGGATTTGTAAATATTCCACTAGAAAGAACCTGTAAAGTGAATGGATCATAATGTGCAGACAGTGTTTTGAAGTAGATCTGAGACCAATATTCCTTTGGACTAAAACCTATTTTCTTATTAATTCTACGAATTTCACTTTTTGACCTCAGACTTATTGTGGAAACTTGAGTCAAACAGCATTTAAGACTTGAGTTTCTTTATCACACACATGCGATAACATGTTATTAGTTTATTTTTGAAGCATTTTACATGTAGACCAGTTGTATTGAAACATCCAGTTATGACCACGGTAGAACAGTGCACATGCAGAAAAGAGCATGTTGGTTTGGAGAACGGAACAGTGACTGAAGAAGCATTCTTAATGTCATATATTAATATATATAAACTTTTTTCCACCATTCCATTTTCAACAGAAGACAGATGTGGGCTGCAGGTAGGACACTCAAGCACACTTAGAACCCTTGTGCACAACAGCCTTGACATGGTGCTGTTGAAATAACTGTGATAGCAGCATATGTTTCTCTATACCTCCAGTACATGTGTAGGTCAGGTATGCGGGCTCTGATCCACCCCCATCACATATGAATATATGAGTCCAACAGGTTTTTGCATTGAAGAACATTCCCATCTTCAACAGTACACAGTACAGTACATAGGTATTTTGACTTGTTGAAATGCAAAACTCACTGACAGAATCTGTACCTTTTAAAAATAACTGCACTCCATTTGAGTGCATCCGTGTTAGGCTTTGGATTGCCTCCTGGACAAACTGCATGGCACGCAGCCATTGTTAATATTATCAGTAACACTTGTGCTGTTCTTCCAGTAGGAGCCAAAATGTCTGCGTAGAAAAAGGTCTCTTCTCTCACCTAGTTTGTGGAGCCACAGCCCATCGTTGCAAAGACTAATGTGCTGTCCACACTAATGAGTATATTTTGCAAAATAATTTTTTTTTCTGTTTGGACCTATATATATATATATATATATATATATATATATATATATATATATATATATATATATATATATATATATATATATATATATATATATATATATATATATATATATATATAAAGTAAATTTTTTTTAAATGTACTTCCAAATTGAACAATAGAATGTGTGTGTGTTTGTGTACATCCATATGGATGAGGAGAGCAAAGGGACAAAATGTTGTATGCCTAATTTATGCATGCCTTTTGCTGCTTTGTATAATGAACATGAATGTGTATAAGTTTATGACTGAAACAAAAATCATAATCTCACACACATTCTCTTTCTTGTTTATACAGGGTTAAAATGGGTATATTTCTCATATATACAGGAAAATACAAGAAATATGTCAATAGCCTTAAAACTGAACTAAATGGGTCGTAAAGTTTAAAGTCCCTCTTATGTATGACCTCTGACCCCATGACAATAAGCAACACAAATGTTTAGAAATATCTAATATGTGTCGTATGAAACCTGGTATAAAACATCACAAAATGAATGCAATAAATCTCATATTGTCTCAGCAAAAGGGTTAACACATGGTAAATGCAAGGATTATAGATGATTTTTTTACCCCCTCTGAATTTTGGGGTTTTGTTGTTTCTGCTTTCCATGCTTTCCATTTGTAGAGTTAATGTTATTAGACCACCCATTCTTTTCTTCAATTTCTTTTTTCTGTTTGGACAAATATAATAACAAGAAAAATAGCTCGACAAAGTCTAATTTCAGGGCTGGTTTCTATCTATTTTCCATGTTTTCTTTTCCATTTGTTTCAATCACATGATGCACACAGAGGTTAGTAAATAACCATTGTTTTCATGACCTTTCATGGTTAATATTCACACTGTAGATCCAGAAGTAATCTTATTACAGAGACTGGGGAATACATAGATAATAAACTAACACATGTTGGACTAGGATTTTTCCACACGACTGTATATGTATGTACTGTAGTAGAATAAAAGTTCTGCAGGTCATCAAATCCAAGACACAATTGTATAAATGAGTTTGCAGTTGTTTGTAGTTACTCTTTTGCTTCTATTACAATCATATGACATGTTACCAAAAAACCTGCCCAATTTAGGCTCCTACAGAACAATGATGGTTGTTTATTCCAGTAAAAAAGGAGAGAGAGATAGGTCTAGCCTGTATATATTTATATTTTAATGCAAAATTATTATATACTGCATTATACTTTAACTGCATCATGAACATTTCATTACTGTGGCCAGGCCTCAGCTGCTGCAGATGAATGTATAGAGCTGTTGATTCACTCATTTGTTCTTACAGTTGAGAAGCTGGAGGCCCACAGAAACTGCATATACACAGAGCCCAGATTACCCTCCATGCATCTAATTTTCCTTAACATAACATAAAGTAACTGAACGTATTTCCCCCTGTTCCTTAAATTAATCACTCTGAACTCATTTTGTGGCAACAAGAATGTTTTTTATAGCGACGATCACATGCAGTGTATATATATATAAATGTATATATACAGTATATACAGAGGGCGGCGTTAATTGAGTGGTGGTTCAAATAGCACATTCATTTTTGTACACATGATTTAGAGTGCTAGAGAAGTGCCGTTTGTAATAACAGAGACAATATTTAGTGTTGTCGCTAACATACATTTACACCTGAGGGTTTATTTATAGAGAGAGAAAAACAGATGCATGTTCTGCTTTCACAACTATTAGAACCTTTGACCACGGAACTGCTTTAATCTTTATCTGACGTGTTCCTTACTTTTAACTGAACATAAATAACTTGTGGCGAGGGTCACATTAACCTTGACCCTGAAAGTCTTAACCCCGGTGACTCATCAGCCATTACTCCCATCATGCAGCGCTGTAGATCAGCCGTCTGGGGGAATCACTGTAACATCTAGGCGGCCGATGATGACCGAGCAGCCGAGGAAAAAAGACGACTTCTTGCTTCTCGGTGGCGGTGTAACTCGGAGGGGAGTTTGGAAAGGGAATGCTTGAGGGGGTTGCTCCCTCGTAAGGATATTTATCACAGGGCCGATCTGTTTTACGCTCAGGAGACTCCCAGACGGCCCCCTAATAAACGCTTAGAGGGGATGAAATATTCATGCAGAGTTAAATATGGATCCTAGAGCAGTCGCCTTGCATTAAACACCGTCAATACTGATCAACATTGACACCCCTCTCCAGCCCCCCCCCCCCATACACACACACACACACACACACACACACACACACACACACACACACTCGATCTGCATTGCTCTCCATCTGCATTTCTTGTAGGTTTTGGAAAGGTATGAAGCAATATCTAACCATGCAGAGTGAGAAGGAGAGAGGTGCTCCGACATGTGTTTATGATGAGCGAGTACAGCAGTCAGAAGTGTCGGCTGCTTTTATCGAACTTAACTAACTAACCGTAAAACAGAGATTGCTGCTCCAGCAGTGGAAGCTGTTTTTCTCCTTAGACAGCTCACACAACATCAAGCTCTCACATGAGATTTGACTCAAGTTCTATATTCTACACAGGTACACAAACACATGGGCGTTGACGCTGAATGCACTTTAATACCAACAAATTACACCAAGTGCAGCTCAGCAGACATGTTCGAGTCATATAGCAACCGGTTCAGCAGAGCAAAAGGCTGTTCTTTTTTTGGGTTTTTTTTTCGTAGAAAAAGCAATATCAACATTTTTGGACCACTACTTTCAATTTAGTGATAAACATGCATTACACACCCTATCATACATTGTTCTTTACTTCTGTTCATAGTATATAGCTAAATTGCAAAAATGTTTTAAATTATTTTTGTTTAATTTTACAAGAACATACAAAACAACACTTGGCTCACATATACTTAAATATACATACATACACACACGCACAGGCAGACATAAGCTCATTAGTTCATTAGTTCAATACTATTTTGTTGAAAATACAAACATACAAAATGTTTAATGCAGTCAAACTCCGAGGAGGTGTTGTCAATGCAAAGTCAACTTTTAATCATGAGACGTCAGAACTGGCCTTCTTCCTCTGCGTTTTCTCTTACTGTAGTTTAGGTGGCAGTAAAATTGTATGGGAAATTGACATTTATCGTTGTCGGCAACCATACATCTCGTAAGATGAAAGTGTAGCGCTAAGTTGTACAGTTGCATCGTCTAGAGCAGGGGTCTGCAACCCTGGTCCTAGAGAGCCGCTATCCTGCATGTTTTAGATGTTTCCCTCTTCCAGCACACCTGACAGACATTATCAGTCTTCCGCACAGCTTGATGATAGGCTGATCATCTGAATCAGGTGTGTTGGAAGAGGGAAACATCTAAAACATGCAGGATAGCGGCTCTCTAGGACCAGGGTTGCAGACCCCTGGTCTAGAGTGGCTGTACAACCCAACTCTAGAGCGATAGTTTCTGGAACATTTACTGCAGATGTACAAGGTTGGTTTAAAGGCAGAGACTGTTCTTGCCACATTTCACATTTATACACCATCACTTAAGTTATTGTTGTTACCTCTTGGCCAAATAGGTGGGCTAAGCCATGCAGATTTTGTTCTCAACAAATGGGCCATGGATACAGGCGTTTGTGTTGATTTTTTTTTTTTCAATTTATCATTATGCCCCCAGATTAAATCAGAATTCTGACCTAAAATGGACATGTTAAAACACATTTACCAAGGTTATGTGCCCACAGCTCTGTATTTAGTGTAAAATTGAAGATTTGTGTATGGTTCATGTGCAGTCTGTTCATAATTTATGCAAAAAAGAAAAGCTCCTGCAGACACGAGCAAATACCAAAATGTGTCACAGAAATATGGAAATTAGCCTTAAGTTTGTCCTTAATGCTAATTTCCATTTTACACTCATTTTCATTCACGTTAATGGGATTTTACACCAACTGCAGCACATCACTCTGTTGTGTTTTTACTAGCAGAAGAAAAGCAGTTTCTCTAGAAGCATTGTTACAACACTGTCTCTGTGACACGTCTTTAAACCTGTATACTTTATGGTCTGTTTGGATTATGCACAGTTGTATTTTCTGACCAGCTGAGACGATGCGAACTACAGCTGAGGAGTCACTTTGTCATGCCGCGGTTAAATGGAACACTGCCAGTGTCTCACAGGTCAACACTCTGGGGATATCATCATCAGTGTGCGACAGAGTGTTTGATTTAATGAAAACCAGCGACTGGCTGCTGAACCTCCAGCAGACTGCAGGCTGGTTTCCCACAGTGCAGTGCACTCATCTGGAAGCAGGAAGTAAACAAATAATGCCACAGGCCAAACAGCTGGAGATGGTGGGCTGTGGGCAGAGACACAGGAGACCGCTGCTTAGGTTTAGACCGATGTGTCAGTTCATAGATGAAAGCACTGATTCTGGCTTTTCTCTGCATCTGCTCGTGTGGATCTGATGATGTTCTGATGGAATGATTGATTGCTTTTGTAGTAATAGAATGTTAGGAAGTGCTTTCATTTAAGATCCATACATGTTAACATGTGACGTCTCCTGTATTTCACTTGAAGGTTTACATTTTACAGAGTGTGTATTCTACAGTAAGGAGAAAATATTGTGGATGAGTAATGTTATGATGCATTATACTTGACTGAGCTTCAGTTAGTTTTCAAATTGCATTATTTAATGCTGTACTATTCCCTGTAAGAAGAACAGGTCATATTTGTAGTTTGGTGATGTTTAATGCTAGCCTTGAACTGAACGGTGTTCTGCTGCATTTTGTAATAAATGTCAAAAAGTTTATAATTTTGTTATTACTCCACCGAGGAACGGCGGAGTTATGGTTTGGCCGGCGTTTAGCTGTTTATTTGTTTGTTAGCAAGATAACTCAACGTTATGGACGGACTTGGCCGATATTTTCATAATATGTTGATACTGGCACAAGGAACAAATGATGAAATAAAAATGGAGGTGTGCATTGTGTGTGTGTGTGTGTGTGTGTGTGTGTGTGTGTGTGTGTGTGTGTGTGTGTGTGTGTGGAAGGGGGGGTACATTTAAGTGTTTCATACCGTTGTTTGGGGCAGACGTGAAAGTGAAAACTATTGCTCATATAGGTCTTTCAGGTGGGGTGGGGGCTAATCTGCCTTGGTGGAGTGCGCTCTCTGAGTGCTTTTCTAGTTTCGTTTTGTGATAAACTATCGCATTTCATTATAAACTCAGGAGCATTCTATTAAGTGAAGCACTTTCAGATTAAAAGACCACATTGGACTAACACATTCAGTGCAGATATATTGACTTCCTTGTTGAGTCTGTTTACTCATGCAGAATAAAATGCAACTAGAAATTAATGATATTTAATATTGATTCATCAAAATTATTCCACAGTAACCCTGCGATTAATCTGGTTAAAATTCTAATCAATTGACAGCTCTAATTTTCAGACAAAATCCATCCTTGAAGGCAGTGTTAGCCCTGTGTTAGGAGCTCATTTTTAAGGCCAGTTATAATCCTGAAATGAATCCTTTTGAATGCTGCGATAGTCTTCTGTTTTGGGCTGAATTTTGAATATTCTACTTTGTGAGCGCAATAAATTCCTTAAACCCGTCTTGGATTAGTATGAAAATCCATTGTCATAAAACTGAAAACAGGCCTGTTTTTTCTGAACTCATGAAAAGTTGGATTTTTAGAGTAATGTGTCTCTTTTAGGACAGTAATGCTACAAACAATGCTGACAGAAAATGATCTAGTACTACCGATCACACTAAATAGCAGTATATAAATAGTCCTAATACACTGAACCTTCAACAGTCAATACAGTATGTCAGAGGTGGGTTATTCCAGGTTCATCAAGTCAAAGTCCAACCATGTATGTAATGGTTCAAACCTGTTTACTGAACCCAGGTGATTCCACTAATTCAGTGTTCTCCAACCTTTTTGAGCCACGGCACATATTTTACATTAGAAACATCACAAGGCACACTACCAAAGAAATCTCACAATAAGTATATTTATTGACATATAATGCAAATCTTGTCTTGATTTACATATTTAATGCAAATCCCGAGCCTGTTTAGTGAAACACAAAGCTAACACTCTGGCAGGAATTTAAGAAAGACAACCTCAGCTCAGAGTGTGTACTCACGCTGCTCACTTACAGTACCAATAAGGTGAAATTGTGTCATTTTTCACCTTTATCCCATTTACCTGGATGAGGCATCGTGCTCATCAGAATGTGCTGGTCCAATGAACAGGTTTGAACCAATACATGGTTGGGCTTTGGCTTGATGGACCTGGAATTACCCACCTCTGCATTATTGTAATAGCAATTTATTAATAGCTATTGCATGATAATTGAAGCATGTTTTTCATATTACTTCTGTAAAGAACAGTATTTGACAAGGACAATATTCAAATATGTTATGTGGATGTTTTTAGAAGTTCCAAAGACATGAGAAGAGTCTGTGTTCACTGTCTACGTGATTAGCTGTAGTTAGATTTTATTGCCGTTTTTCACAAAAAGGTCACTGAAAGACATTATTATATGACCTATAAAAATTGAAAGAAAAAGACCATAAAATAATTTATTACAGTCCTTTTAGCTCCACTGCTATTTGACATTTACATTTTCTTTTCGATTCTTCTGCTGCAGCATGAAAATGATTGATCTGCTAGTGAGAGGAGAAATATTTATTGAATAAAACGGTAGAAGCTTATCTGTCTAAATTAAGATGTTTATGCTTGAGTTGAAGTCCCAGTCGATTTCCTCTCCAAGGTTGACTTCATATGCATGGTATACACAACAGTGAGCAGCCTATAGAGGAAGTGAGGGATCGATACTGAGCAGCGAATTGGTGTCATCTATGATGAATGATGAATGTCAGATAATGTGCAGCATTGACATGTGTCTTTGTTCTGTTGTGTTTGTGTAAAATGTCTGTGCTCTGACTCCACCAAGGTCTCCACTGAGGCTGAAAGGGTGTTTAGCAGTTGTAAAATAAGGACAGTAAAGGACAGAGAGAGAGGAAATAAATAAAAAAAGATGAAACACATCTATCCCATCCCTTTAGGATGGACGGTGAAAATAACAAAAATGGGTGTCATGAGAATTAAACTAACAGCCGATATTCTTTACCCTTACACTAATTATAATCACCACTGTCACACTAATAAGCAGTTGTTACCTCTATGTACTGTGAAAAACTATATATGTGCAATTTCCATTTGGCAAATTAATTGCCTTTATTGGAGGTGGATTGCACCAGTTGCATCTTGCATCTGCATCTACAAGCTAAAGGGAAATGAAACAATTTTTTGGCCTCATTTTAATTATTTATTTAACAAATTTTCCCTGATTATTTCCACAGGTCTAATTCGGTTGCAAGAACTTATAAAGGCACCGTCTCGATACAACATCCGCTTAAAGATCCGGCAGCTACCTGCAGAAACCAAGGATGCCAAACCGCTGTTAAAGGAGATGAAGAGGGGCAAGGAGTTCCACATCATCTTCGACTGTGGCCACGAAATGGCTGCTGGGATCCTGAAGCAGGTATGTATGTGAAGGCACCGCTTGAGTCGTTCATATGTGATACAGCAGAGGACACCTGTCCATTTCAGTATGTGAACCAAAGGTTTAGTATTTTTTTTTTAACAGAAACCTGACTGTCAGCCCGACCTGAACGTTGTTTTAGTTCCACAACACTTGAACCAAAGCCTATATGTGATAAAACAGGATCCTATAGCTAAAGTTATCTCAGTTTCCTTCATTGTAGGACCGATAATTCAAAGTTTTCCTACACCTACATTCTGAACTAGAAAACTTCTGAAATGCCTTAAGCAATGGCTAGGAATATATGAACACATGCCCCCAATCCTTAACCTGGCAATAATTATTATACAATGATCATCCCCAGGTTATGACCTTTCATTTTTTACTTAACTTGAAGTCAATCAGACAAACAGTTACACCTACCGTATATGAACAAGAGTGTTTAGTGATCTTTGAACTCCCCTGTGGGCAATTTAGAAATGGTAAATCATCCAAAATGTAATCATTTCTTCCTTTTCATGATATTCATTGATATGGACAAAGTAGAAAATGTCTAAGTTACAACACAAGTAACAAAAAGGACATACCATGTTGGTTGTGGGACCAAAAACACAATATCTCTAAAACACCATTCTGGGATATAAATACCCTCCATGGTCAGTCGACACCAAGCAGTACATGACTTGTCTTCAACCAAGAATGCTTTGCACACATCATCTTAAAAATGTGTCCAAGTGCTACTTGAGAATAGAAGACTTGCAAATTGAGAGATCTCATCACTAGTGAGACTGATTAGTATGTCTTTCAAGCTCTTATTTTAACATTTTGAGGGTCAAGGAAAGCCTATTAAATATGGTTTTTATATTTCCCTCATAATGTGTGCCACAGATTAAATCAAAACAAAATCCATCAAATGGTGCAAACTCTGCAATATGTCTTTTTTAAATGGATCTTGTGATGTGATAGTGTGGTCATCATTTCATTTTCTGTCAGCCCAGATTAAAAACAGACATTTATGAAGATATCTAACCACACTGACATTTCAAGTGATACATTTATATTGAATTCAGGCAGTGTTTGTACAGGCCCTGCCGTATAAAAAAACATATTCTTTTATTTATTTTTCCCAGTCTAACACTACATGCCAAAGATCTTGGCTTCTAATCCCAAATGAGTTAATTTAGCAGCAAGCTGGTCACAGCTTTTCACAAATTACATGCTTATTTAGTCTACAGATTTAGGGGATCAGCTAGTAAAACCTGTCTCACATTGCCTGAAGGAGCTGCCAACAAAATCTATTTCATTAGTATGGCTCATAAATGACTTTAATCTCCCATGATGGTCTGCACACTCTTTCTCCAAATTCCAATTTATTTCTGTATAAATGCTTATTTTTGCAAGGAAATAATTTAGTTTGATCTTACATATTAAACAGGATTGCTAAACACTGACCTTAAAAATATCAGAATGGAAATTTGATGTGTTGTCCTGTAACAAGCACCTAATTTTAAGTCCATGTATAGTGATGTGTGTAGAAAAGGAGGGGTGTAGAGTCAGATGTAGAGGCTTTTAACTGGAAAAAAGTAAATTACAGATGCTATTTATGCTGCCATTGCAAAGCAGAGAACACAAGAAACAGCATCAGTGGCAACCTAGACACCGTGCATCCTTCCTACAACGACTAATTATCTAGGTAACATATTTAACCACGTCCTGACATGATGCCAGCTAGTTTGAAGTATTTTTGTGAGCGTTTTGCCTGTAGGAAAAGTATATTTAGTAAATGCACTTAAAGTATGAAGAGTACAACCAGGAACCCAGTGGGTAACGTACCTCACTGCACTGCAGGACTGAGTGATGCAGATGATCCTTTATCCAAATGTACAACACTTTAGTCTGCGGTGCATAGATTGAAAACTGGACTGGACAACTGTGTGATGCTTTCAGGGCTTCATTAACCTCAGATGAAATACATAGCCTGACCAAAAAAAAGGGTGGGTGGATGTGGGGGGGGGGGTTGCAATCGTAATATTTCATCACACAGACTTTAGCTTTGATTATGGGGCACATTCAGCCATATTAATCACTGCATTAATCATCCATTGGAGCAATATTTTCTATTAGCTGTTACATGAAGGTGGAGACGTTTTCATTACATTTTTTTTGGGTCATGTTTTGTATTTCTACGGATGTCAGTAAGCCTCAAAATGGAAAAGAAACTGATACAGTTATTGATTCCAGTGCCATTATTGCTTCTACTGCTTGATTGATGTATTGATTCCTGACTAATTTTACATGTGAAACCACATAGATTTATATATGATCTGGTCACAATGTAAAAAAACTAAACAAAACACAAGTCTGCTATATGGATTAAGGATGCATCTCTCTGTTTATATTTCATAACACAAAGGTGATAAATCAATTTGATTAGCTTATGAGTGAGTTAAATAGCATTTTTGTGCATCCATATTCTAACAACCTCATATGCAATGCAATTTTTTGGTAACACTTTACTTGACATTCATAGCAGCTGTCATAAACTTCACATAAACTGTTTCATGAGACATGACTGTTCATACCAATGTCGAAGACGGAACGATGACAACTTATCAAAATAAAAGTCCAACAATTGCAAAACAGCACTGCTGTTTTTTTTTTTGTTTGTTTGTTTTTTCACCCCCAAACTGGAGTCCCTCAAAGCATTAAATACATTTCACAAAATTATTAAAATGTGCTTTTGGAAAGTGCCAAAAATGGCAGTGCTGCTTTGGCAGTGCTGCTTTTATTTTGAAAAGTTGTCATCAATCTGTCGTCCACATATATCAGAGGTTAGATATGACTGTTGAGTCATGTCTCATGAAACAGTCATGTATGCTTTATGTGCAGTTTATTACAGCTGTTATGAATGTGCTATAAACTCACCCGTCAAGTAAAGTGTTACCAATTTTTTAACACATAAAGACCTCATATTTTTTTCCTCACTTGTTCTTACAATATTATCATATGCATTTTGTGTTTTTTCAGTGAACATTAAGTATTTTCCTATATTTAATGTACTAATCATGTACAGAAATTAAGCAGAGATTAAACTTTACAATATCAAAAAGAGAGAAAAAGTGGCTTTTCCAGGAAAATATATCAGTAACTGAGCATAAATCCAGTTTTCAAACTCCATGGGTTTTACTGGTGAATCAATGTTGCAGTAGATGACTGTGTTTCCATGGTAACTACAGAGCATCTGAATGTCCAAATGGGTCATATATGATGACCATGAAGTTGTATTTTACACCAAGTATTTCTATGTATTGATAGGATTAGTGCTTCAAAAGTTATCAGCTGTAGATTAGTGGATTTTTTTGGTCATCCATGGATTTTTAGCTCTTAGGGGTTAAAAATAAAGCTACAGAACACAGCACTTTAAATGGCTGGTCATCAGGTAACATGTCAACTTAATGTTACCATTATCTGCTGACACAGAGGACAAAAGAAGCAAAACTCAGAGGCATCCGATTCTGATGAATTGGGGAGTTTCAAACACCTTCCAAACTTTCCTTTTCCATTCCAGGATCCATTCTTGCTCATTAGTCAACTGTCACTGCCAAATTCTCTTGAAACTTACTGCATATTTGGTGATCGCAATCAGTGGCAGGATCATCATTTACACATTTGGCCCGTGGTCTTTCATCTTCTTTTTCATTTTGTGCCATTGGCATATCAGATGGTTGTCTCCTATATCAGGACATATTTTTCATTTAATTAAGACTCCATCAAATACCAAACTGTCAAGAAATATCACCAGTGGCAACAAACCAAACCAAGTATAATTTGAATGGAAAATGTAGTTTGTACATCAAACTAAGTTCTACAGAAGGACCTTTCCAGGCACTCCAAAGTCATTTGGTGCAAAAAACTGTCCTGGAAATAAGTAACTCAATTAATGAGCATTTATATTTCTCCTTCTTGCAGGATTTATCAAATATTAAAGACAACATGATTTACACGGGGCTCTCTGTCACTCTCCCAGGGTTTTTAATCAATGCCTGTATGGTAGATTGCAGAGGAAGGTCAAGGACTCCTTTCATTAATAATGTCTGAGAGAAACCCCGCTAATGGGAGGTAATGAAAGACTTAACTGTCCCACTCTGATGTTCTCATTACATGACACACCAATAAGTTACAGACTTTAACCGCACTCTTCAACAGCTATCAGTCGAGCCTTTCCCCACCAAAAAAAGAAACGGCAGTAAGTGTAACACCCCAGTCAGCTGAGGAGGACACTGAAGTAATGTATTAATATGACATTAACTGACATCAACCTATTCAATAGGGGTACAACCAGTAAATGGCACTAAAATGTTTTAACTTACATATGCCATTGAAGAGCAGATCAGTTATTCATGACATCCAGTACTCTCAACTTTCTTACATGCAATTTTTATGCCCATCAGATTAAAAAACAAGGGAAAGAAATGTAGCTCCAAAGATTAAAAAGTCAACAGAGGAGTAGTATTTCAGGAAAAAGCAGAATAGTTGATGGTTCCACATTTAATTTATGGTTACCAAATAACGGCCTACTAACGTCTCATAAAGTTGCACTGCTAGGATCTGACATTTAATAAATGATTTCTCTGCTGATAATTTATGTTTGCTCCCTCCATAGCCAGCCGTTCATGTGTTTATTTTTGGTGTTTCAAAGGTCACCTGCCTATCGGTAGCACCCTACTTTTGAACATACATTTAGTGCTTTAAACCAGTGGGGAAAGATTGTTCTAATACTTTCTAATTTTCAGTTTGTTCAAATTAAGTTTAATTTTGTTTAGGAAAGCTTTAGGCAGAACACAAGGCACATTTAAATGAAGTTTGAACAGATGTAAAAGAACCTGAGGCATTGCAAACTAAAACAAAAGACCAATTTATGCAGATTAAAAATCTTTCAACTTGAGCTAATCATTCAATCCTGAAGCTTAATAAATGTATCATTAGTGTAGTTTAAGAGGGCAGAATGGAATCATAGCAAACATAACAAACTTAGTTCTGGTTCCACTTAAAAGTTTTTGTGCTAACATAAATGGAGAATCCATTTGCACATTGTGAGCAAGTATGCCCAAACATCTCAAGTATGAATGTAAGATATACACAAAAGGTGGATTTTAATGATCTAGCTGCCAGTCCAAAGAGAATGACTTTCCTATCATTGTCCGTGTTTGCACTATTAGTTTGTAGTGACTGAACCATTGTAACATCACCAAATAATATTTTAATACACAGTTGAGGTATTTTAGTTTAATGTTTTTAGTAATTAGTAGGTTATTGTTAGTGGGATTCCTTTGTCTTCGCTAGACTTCATTGTTTCACTGGATTCCTTGGTTTTTATTGTTGCGTGACTGGTTTCTTGAGGTAGGATCGTTCACTTCAGTTAACACAACAAAGTGGCAGATTTACATATGTCCACAGGATATAATTGATAATATACAGTCAGTAGAAGGAGTTGACTGAGAATCAGATAACACCAGTACATTGTTGGTTTACCAAACTCATTCTGCTAACAAGGGGTGGTTAGCCAATAGATTGGGGAGGTTACAATAAGGCTACATCCAGACGTGTTCGATATGGGTTTAGTTTTGTAATCGTGTCAAAAAGATATTACGTAAAAATGGAAATGTTTCAGTAAAATATCTCAGCAGCATGGGGGCGAAACACTTGCTGAAAACTATGCAATTCACATGCCACCCCGCTATGCGTGCTGTAAGCCAGTCCCACTGGATACAAGAGAATAGAAGAAGTAGTTCGTATGCGCCCACATCCTTTTTCTACTGGTGCAACACACACGGCAGACACAAACAACAACAATGACAGTGCAATGCATTCACCACTACTACTGTTTTTCACCATTGTTGCTGTCTTGTTACTGTCTTTTGACAAGAATGAATGCTATGGGTGCAAGCCTGCTGCTTTTTCCGGTCATGTGGTCATGACATGTTATTCTGGTCAACTGGTCATGACATAGGTGCGAACACACACGTTTTACTCATCAAGATGGGTGCAGAAACAGCACTGTCTCCAGATCTTCCCACTCTAGGACCAGTTTTCCAAAGATATCGTTTTGGGGTACCCATGACAACGGTCCCATTTTGACGAAAGGCCAATCCATTAAGAAAGAACGTCAGTTTCACGTAAATTCGTTTCCGTGCGGAATGGGCCTAAGTATAAAACTGATGTGCTTTTCAAGCTCGGGGCCATTTTAATGTCCTGTCCTGTGGTCGGGTGGATGATCCTCAGCTGAGAAATACGTTATTTGTGGTCAGATCAAGTAGGTTCTATGAGTTTATAAAAATGAGACCGAACAGAATCCAGACTTATTCTTGGAGCTTCCAACAAAAGAACACAGTTCACTCCACAGACCTTGTAAAGCGAAGACACACTGACCTGATTTTTGTGGTTGGGACATTGTTGAGCCGTCTCGCAAGGTCGCTGACATGAGTCTGTTTATTTTGTTCCATTCACTTGGTCATTGTCAATAGACCATTCTTTTCAACTGATTCAAAAGTGGCCTCTAACAGTTGTTCAGTCGGACCAATCTGATTGGTGGAGGGACGGCTCTTGGCTAGTGAATCAGTAAATGAGATGTTTCTGTGTCAATACAGCTATGCTAAAAGGTACTTCATACTATTATTATCTTCTATAAAAGGTCATGAAATGCTCATATCATATCTAAACTACCAAGCCACTCAGAGTGCAGCCTCTGCTAAGGCACATCAGCCCCCAACCCCCTTTTCACTTCAGCAATCTGCTTCTGCCCCGACCAACCAAATGGAACGCACACATCTGCCCCCCACAGACACATACATACCTCCCCTGGCCACCACCAAAATGTAGTCATTTGTTCCTTGTGCTAATATAAACATTTTCTGACAATTTCAGCCAAATCCATCCATAACATTTTGAACAATCAGTGTTGCTTATGGACTTCATTTATTCTGTGAAGAGAACACTGTTAGCACTTTTTGCTTTGTGCACCTTCTCCTTAATTTTTACCTGTGACATGTGTCTTCTTTCACAAAAAGAAGTGCAAGAACTGACAACACCAGTATCTCCTGATTTACTAACCATCCATTCAACAACTACAACAACAACAGCCCGTCTTGACTCTCTGCTGACAACAATGACTGATGATGGTTAATTCTGGGTTTCGGTCTAGACCAGGGGTGGGCAATTCCAGTTCCCAAGGGCCAGTATCCTGCATTTCCCTCTTTCAGCACACCTGCTTCAATTTATGATCAGCTCATCATCAAGCTCTGATGAGGCCTCATGATGATGTAATGGCCTGGGAACACCTGGGTTCCCCTGGAGGAGCTGGTGGAAGTACCTGGGGAGAGGGATGTCTGGGCTGCTTTGCTGAGGCTGCTGCCCCCTGCCCCTCTGGGTAAGCCGAAGAAGACGGATGGTGGGGACTTCCAGGTGTGATGGAAGGGGGAAATTTCTAAAATATCTCGAATACCTGCTATTAAGGACTGGAGTTGCCCACCCTTGGTCTAGAGAGATGTTCTGTCATTTCCAGTTTTATGTCTCATGCAAGCACAGAATGTATGCTCAGGTCGGTCATCAATTTTGTGCATTTTTGTGACTTTTTTGACCATGTTAGGCAGACAGGAGCTAATTGTTCATGACTGGCACTCACGTTTGTGTGTCTTCGTCCTTGCACTGATCAGGTGACTTTCAACCACCAGTCAGTAGAGCAAATGGGAGAGAGGAAAAAGGAGCAGAAAAAGCTGACTGGATGACTGGCCATTTGGGATTTTGAATCCCATCTCGGTGGACCTTTAATAGTTACATAATAAAAAAGTGGAACAGAGACCCACAGGAATCCCTTGACCCACAGACTTGCATAACATTGTCAGCCTCTACTGTATTAAAGATCAAATTCTAACTCCCAAGTCATCACATACTTCCACTTAGTCATGTGATATTTGCATGTATTTCCATCTCCAAGAACACCCCTATGACATTAGTTTTCAATGTCAGGATGTCCACGAGAAGTCCTTAGGTGTTTGTAGTTGATCACATGGGCCAGGTTTTATAGTTCTATGGCAACAACTTTTAGCAGTAATATTAGAAGAAGAATAGTAGTAGGTTGTGGACAAAGTTTTTTTTTTTGTCCTCATTCATTCTGAATTTATATTTGCATCTTAATCTATGTTGAGATACATGTATTTTTTTCTTGTGTAAACTGCGTTCTTGTAGTGTTTTCTACATTTACAATTCTGTGTAGTACTTTAACTATTTTAACTATTTATTCATTTAGTACTTGTTCATTTACCCCTCCCAATATTCAGTGAAATGTTTTAGAAATATATCCATTTCTTATCGGGTATCATGAATATCTTTAAATACACTTGTGTCACTGCATTATACTGTTTTGTTGCAGGCCTTTCTTTTTTTAACTTAACCCAGTTTTATGTCTAGACCCAACCTAAACATAACCCTGTCTAAACTTCTTTGACAGCAAAAGTGACATTAATCCTCCTTGTCAAAAGATTAAGTTTTAGTGGTATCCGATGTATTGAAATGCGATGCTCTGCTCTAGTGTAAGTGCAGAAGACAGTGCCAAGTTGGCAGTTTCAATGTTTACCTTTTGGCAAGCCATATATTGTTGTTTTTCAAACTATGAGCATGGCTAGAATTTCTTTTAGGGATAGAAAATGAACTGATAATGCACTTCTCATCTGACTAAACAAAGACAAAACAACTGCCTTTTGCAGCTCAGGCTTTAGCTTAGCACTTAGCAGAATATCTTTGTAAGACAAAAATAAAGAACAAGACTGTTATGACCGGTGTGTGCAGACATGCTAGCAAAATATTAGTTACAGCTTCATATTCACTACCTGCACAGTATTTTTGACAAAATGCTCTGTTAAGTATATTTACCTTTCTGTGGCTCTTTTGTTTAGCTTGCCTTGGCAGACCTATTGTGTCCAAACTGCTAATATGAGTGTAAACACAAGGAAATACACTTCAAACTCGGATCTGTAATACTAAAAATGAAGGTGCACTTTTGGATGTCCAAAGAGCTAATAATAGTACAAAGTGTTTCTCTATTGCTTTAGTGTATATTTACATTTATATATAAATTACATTTACATATGGATTGCATATGTAAATGACAGGGAATATAGATATGCTTAAGTAGGGATCCTTTACCACAGGCTTTAGGAAACGGCCATATGTGACTCTGCGATAGAGACCTACTTTTAAGGCGGCATGGTTAACATCTGAGACTTTCTCGAGGTTTTCCACCTGATAGCAGCAGCCATAATCCCTTCCTGGCTGTTTAATCATCCTCTCCACACAGACCTAATCTGTGATTCATATTGGTTTAGTGAGTCTCAGCACGGCAGGCGGGACTCTGACACCACCATATAGCAGTGTACAGCTGGAATGGAGTGGCACATAGTCACCACATATACACACAGTCTGGATGATAATAGAATAATACAGAGCAAGGTGATTGTACTTTAGAATCTCATCTCCGAGGTTCATTTTTAGAGACAGATTGCCTCGGTAATGGCACGAATGAGTACATATTCCTGTTGGGAAATTTAGTCGCTTGGTAAGATGGGCAGCAATTGCAGACAGGTGACTCATCCTGAAGATGAACAAGGCAGCAGTCAGATTTTCATGTAAAATTACATCCATCTTATCAACCTAAAGGGAGAGTGGAGCTTCAAGAAACCTGAATGTTGCTTCCCTCTTAATCAAGTTCCTCCTCTGTGGACATTAGATTACTCTTATTTCTGGCCCATATCTAACCCTTGAATTCTAATCTATGTTAACCTCTGAGACCATATCTTTAGTCTGTTGCTTTACTGATTATGTCCATGGAGGAAGATATATATTTTGCATAGACCTTTCTTGCATTCCTGCCTGTCAATTTTGACGTTGGATGGAAAGCTCTGGGTTAAATTAGAAATGAATAAAAAACCAAACAGTGAAAAGTAGGAAAGGACAGGTCATAATTTTGTTTTTATGTTTTAATGATGTGGGACACATGGTTAAAAAAAGTCTGTACAAAGACACAACACTGTTATTTATGTGTATAGTACAAAAGCATTATGCTTTTTTTGGTTTTTGTTTTACAAAAATAGATTAAAAAAATCCATCCCAGAATGACCTTATAGTTGTGATTGCTTGCAAATAATTTATTTTAAAGGTGTCATTCTACTGAAAACCACTATTCCACGGTCCTTTTGGACTCTGATGGGTCACCCCGAGTTACCAACACATGCTGCGGTTGTTGCGTGATGTGCCACCTCCAATGGCTGTAGTTCCCATTCATAGAAAACAACACAGAGAAACGAGCGACTCAAAAAAGCTTGTCCACAACACTTCACAAGGACATTGGCATCACCCACATGGGGTTAAACCCATCCCCCATTGCAGTGAATCTGAAGTAGCATTAGCATTAGCATCTACAAGAGAAGACGTCGCCACAGTCGCAGCACAAACGTCAAGAAAATGGCGGAGGAAACTGGTTCTTGTGCTCTCTGTGGAAATAAAGTGTATATTTTCCTCTGCGCGTTTTCAAAACAAGCGACGCCACGAAACCTAGTTGCATGCTACTCTGGGATGGTAAACACACACAGAGCCAGAGGGAAGGGGGGAGTGTTCCTTCACATGTTCTAAGCCAATCAGAGACGCCCCATCACTGCGTCATGGACATGTATGCGGAAGTACTGGTAAACTCTGTTTTTCGACCTCGAGTCATTTTTGTACCCTCCAAAAACAGCTTGAATCAAAGAAATCCCAATGTTTTTTTAAATAGAACCAACAGACAATACATTCAATAACAATGGAGAACACAGCAATAATAATGAAATAATGATTGAATGACTGCTTTAACTGCATTTTTAAGTGAAGGATAATGTTCCCAGGTTTTCACAAGTTTCCACTAAAACACTAATGTTGGTGTAATGTAACATAATCGCAACTTTAAAAAAATAAATACTGCAAGTGATTTTATGCTAAGCTAGTGTTGGCTGCTTTGCGTGCTAAAACAAATCACTGTATGTTCATGAATTCATCAGTGTAGCTAACCTGAGGAATGCTATTAACTCTAGGACTATATCTAGCTCTATATATTAAAGTAGTTGGTTAGTTACTATTAAGAATGTTAATGTAGGCTATATACAAATATCTATTTTTTGCCAGTTGTGTAGCATATGTGTTTTACTATTGAAAGCATTTGCAAATTAGCCACATGAATTAGCATTGACTGGGGTCATGTTTTAAATTGTTAACATAAACTTAAAAAAAAATAAAATGCATACCTCCAGTTATGAACCCATAACTACTTTAGTCGGAAATACTCCACAGTATTTTACTCCTATTAGGAAATTGCTGATTTGATCTGCATGGTGAAAACAAAGATGGTGGCATGCTAAATTTGCAAATCCAGAAGTGTAGAGGGGCATATTACCAGGAACAAATCATCAAATACTTTACTGCATTCAACATTTTGAACTTTAAGTAAAGATCTTAGAAAAAATTACTTTGTGTAGTACTCTCTATGAATAAATTCACTGCATTTATATGTTTGCATCCCCACTTAAAATTCTTAAGCATGACTTCTATAAACAATACGTGATTAATGAATGAATGAATTAATGCCACTTTATACTCGAGTGTTCTCAGTTGTCAGTGATCGATTGAATGAATGAATGAATTGCACACATGATGTGTGCAAGATATGCATCCATAAATTTAGTTTTGGCCTGTGAATTACCTTAATCAATGTAAAACACTGAAAAAGTATTTTTAAAAAGAGTATTACTAAAGGACAGCTGCAAGTGAGACACAAGTCATGTTCATCATGCTAATAAGCATTACTGGCTGGAAAGAAGTCATGTAAAAATAGACGTGTGAGTCAGAAAATGAATTAAAATGACATAATCTAGGCTAATTACAACGACTAAGTGTCACAAAGTGATCAAATTATCATACATTCAGCGTCATTGATTGTACATCAGGCAGAGGGCAAAATGATCGCACAAATACCACAATTATCATAAATCTGGCATCGCTGTCATTCACCGGCTGACCTCACCACTGTTACTTTTGACTTCTCTGCATAAAAAAAGCATTAATGCCTGCACTGCTGTCGAATGTTGAATGAGATGCAATTATTATACATCATCAGTATTATTCTTCAAGGCCTTGAGCCGCATTAGTGATACTCTAAATACATCTCATTTACTGAGAATGTTGATCTGTATTTTGCACCTGTCCTGGTCCAGAATGCTAATAATCAAAATAAAACTGGTCCCTGAAGACTATTTTCCCACATTAAATTATACCTTAAATGTTGGGTAGGAGATGTATTCCTGGAGCATTTAGTTTTTTTTACTTGCTTAAAGTTCCCTTCACACGGCAACTATAACCAATTAATTAAATGCTCTAACACAAAAATTTAAAAAATCTAGTCACCTGTAGAACAGACAGGACTTAACCCCCCCAAAAAACAAAAAAAAAACAAAAACAAAACACGATCCAATAATTTTAACTAGCCTATCAAAAGGATTCAGTGGTGATATGTCTGTCAAATTCAACTGTCACTTGTCCCTCCCCCCTCTTTTGTACACAAATCACATGTTGTCAGAAGGTTGGAACACTGGTACAGGAAATGAAGCCAGAGCCACAGCTGAGCTAGTTATATTAGCGATATTAGAATGCAAAGGTCATCATCAAACTGTTTTGTTGTGAGCATAAATCACTAGGGAATGTAACGTTACCGGCCTAAGTTGGAGCTGTGGGGAGAATTGATGCTATGCCGCACTCCTGAATTCTCTAGAACAAGCATTGCATGTTCCCATATTCTAGAGGCATGACTTCAGGGGAAGTCTGAAGAAAGGGGTTTGGACTTTTGAATTGTGTATTTTGAAAATGTAACATATCCTAGTCTGTCGGGTATGTCCTAGTGCAAGATACTTCAGCCACTTTCCCTCTGGTGCCACTCACACTGGTGTATGAATGTGTATGAATGTTCAGTGGTTGTCGGAGGGGCCATTTGGTAAGAATCGTAAGTCACGCTTTTGGCTCCAATCATAGTTTATCACCACCAGAGGGAAAATGTGAGAGTGAATGGATAATGGATCAGTAATGTAAAGTGCTTTGGGTGCCTTGAAAAGTGGTATAGAAATATAATCTTAAACTAGTCGACGAGTAAAATGCTTCAGGAATACAACTAATAAAATTTGACCACATGTGATAAATAAAACTCAAGTCTTAAATGCTGGTTGGCTCAAGTTTCCACGATAAGTCTGGGATCAAAATGTGAAATTCTTAGAATTAACAAGAGAAAAGGTTTTAGTTCAAAGGAATATTGGTCTTAGATTTACTTCAAAACACTGTCTGCACATTATGATCCATTCACTTTACAGGTTCTTTCTAGTGGAATATTTACAAATCCATTATATACATGTACATAAACCACCATATGTGGAATAAAACACCATCATATGTATTAAAAACATGAGCTAACCAGCACTTTTGTCATTTATTTTGTGATTTATCTTATTAAAGTATGTATGATTTAGCACATTTAATGTATGAAGCAAATGCTTTCCAAAAAATGTAGATCAGTGTAATAATAATAATATTAATAATAATAATAATAAATAAATATTATTATTACCTATAAAGTCACACTGTATTTGCTCCTGTTTGTAAGTTATGATGTTGAGTCAGTCTTCCATGTCACTTTCACTGACAGACCTCTTGATCCCACAGGACAACCTATAATTCTATTTTTCCTAGAAAGGACCCAATGTTCCACTTGTAGAAAATTCACTATTATTCTCAATGCTTCCCTTCATATGCCAAATATGTGAAAAGACTGAGCTCTGTCCCTTGCTTTAGCTAGTTCTTTTGGTGGGTGCTGATTATTCATCTGCCTGCCCGTGGTTACAGCGGGGTAGCAGAATATATGCCTCTTCACATTACATGGTAATACTGCCAGACAAATACATGTGTGTGCATATGAGCGAAAAATGCCAAAATAATTTATCTTGCCTCCATTCATTTATATATCATCCCCTTGTCTTGTTTCTCTCTCTCTCTCACTGTCTCTCAGGCTCTCGCCATGGGGATGATGACAGAGTATTATCACTATATCTTCACCACACTGGTAAGTAGAGAAAAAGTGTGTGCTGCAGACTCGCTTTGTCATCAGGTCTAAGTCCAAACCTCTATTTCCCTGTGAAGATTTGTTGCATGCCCCAAAAAATAAGACGACATTCCTCTTCCATCTTCATTTTCTCTGCTATTTATTTTGAATCTATCTCCTGAGATGATTTCTTTTTTCTCCCCCCCCCCCCCCTTTAATGTCTTCCACACAACCAAAGAAAAATAATATTATTATTTTTTTGTGGTTTTCATTATTTTCTGCTTTTTCCTCTTCCTGCTTTTAATGTCACTCCTCTTTTTCACCCTCCTCTCTTTGTTACTTTTGTTCTTTCCTGTTCTATTCATTTTCCGGCTTCCTTTCATCATGCTCGGTCTCATTTTATGTTCTCTACTGATATATAGAAAATATTTTAAGATGAGTCAGCCTTGCAGCAGCTTTGCCCAAATGAACTGTTTTACAACTTCATGACAAAGTATGTTACATTTCACTCTTTCACTCAACTGTTCAAATTTCACCTTCCTCTCACCTCAGTGACTCAACCAATCCTTGACTTTGAAAGCCTTCATGTCCTTAAAAAGGCAATTTGTCTTAACCAAACCAAAGATTATTTCCTGATTATTTCACAAGAGATATGTCCTATAAATGGAAATGAACACAGTCACACCTTCACAAAATTCTGTGGGAATATTGTAGAGGTGATTCAGACCCAAAGCTTCTTTATTTCTGATACATGTCGTCAATAGTTCTGTATCACCCATTCATTACTTACTGCACATTGCTGTTATTTTGCAGCAACAGATTACATGATCTCTGCATATAAAGAAAATGTTACATTACATTGACTTTAAACATAGTCTACATTTTTTACCCTTTAATAACCATTGCTCTTGCCAGGGTCACTGACTTTTAATTTCTATAAAAAATATATCTATAACATTTTTGTTGCCAAGAGGTTGGTCACTGCTATTTATGAGAGAAATATTTTGAAAGTGAGTAGGATATTTTAAAGTGTTTAGCGTCTGTGAAATAGACGACAATGAGTAACTAGCTTCAAAAAGAGTTTATACTAAATTCTAGAGCTCAAAATGAATGTGTTAACATGGATTAATCCATCATTATACTTAATCTGATTAAAAATATTAATCCATCTGAAGGGCAAAATGACAATTAGACAATTTACATACTGACTAGACAACTGGAACACATAACAAACAATTAATTAATTTAAATTAATCCACAGCAACCCTGTGATTAATCTTATTAACAATTTTGTGAATGTTTGACAGCACTGCCATATACTAACCAGAGAATAAACCTATTCCAAATGCAATACACGTGTCTTCTTTTTAAATTATAAATAACCCTTCCTCTAAAGAAAGAAGAAGAAGAAAAAAGAAGAGTATCCGTTAATGTTTGCCTTAGTCTTTGACATTTCGAGCCAGTGGAGACTTTGACAAGAAAAGAAAAATCTCATTTCATCTCAGTTCATCTTGAACTTGAATGCAACTTAAAAAGAGTGGTGTAGAAACCTGATGCCTGTCATCACACAGTCATTGAAAGAGCAGTTTCAATTCAACTGTATAAACCGTATGACAACCTTTAACATAACACAGCTGATAAATATTACTTTGAATCATAGGTGAAATACAGTTTTAATAGGGTTCAGGGCTGAAACACCTTGACAGTAAAGTTCAGAGGAAGGAAAACAGTTGTGTTCAGATCTCTATATGGCTTCAGGAACTTTCCACTCTGCCTACACAAGCCAAACTAATTTGGCTTTCCATTTAGCTGTACTTATTTGTCATCCTCAAATTATTTCCCCATGTAAATGTTGAACAAATGGTGACTTACTGCTTAAAATACAATCATAACTGTGGAGGAGTGTCACTAACTGACCACCACAGCAGTGAAGGCATCATTATTTCCTTTGAAGTTACAGAGACGCATCAATATTTATTTTCTTAAACATGAAAAGCTGTTCTCCAGACGCTGCAGCTCGCCTGATATTGTGTGGCCACACGAGTGACCTTGCCTTTGGCTCTCTCAGGATGTACAGCCCACACCTCCATCAATTCATACACTCTTACACATTATTCTGAACTCCCAAACTGTCTGAGTGTTTTTTTTTTTTTCTCATCCCATGTTCCAGGTCAAAGATTTTATTCCAATCAGATTGTTATTGAAGCTCCTTCCCACTCGCGTTTGTGAAGAGGCTGTCTATGTTGCTTGAAATCAAAACCCTGTCTGTTCAGCCTCCCTCCATCCTTTACATTTTTGACATTGACTTCTGTGAAAATTGAATTCTTCAGATATTCAACAGTCTGTATTTTTTTTTTCCATTACAGTGGCTAAGAGGGATCACTGGTAGTTTGAAATGAGACTTCTAAATGTGCATACTTTCACTCGGTACCCGTTCAGTAAAGCACAGTTTATGTGAGATAATTAAACATCCCTCTGGTGTTTTCAAGAAGATGAAAAGTAAAAGAAAAGCATGAATGAGACGGGGGAGGTAGAGACAGACAAAGGGGTGTCTCGTCATTCCCCACCGTTGAGTCTGGCAGACAAAAAGTCCTGCAATGATGGACTAATTCTCCCAGCAGAAGCAACAGCCCAGCCCTACTGAGGACACATATGGTACCCCCCCCACCCCCCCACCCCTCCTGCATAAGGGGAATGGGTAAAACACATTTGATTAGTACATCAGTTTGTCAGTAGTGGGCTTTATAGATAGTCTGTTTGATAGATTTGATTTTTGTTTGTTACATTTCAATCAACTTAAAAAAAAAAAAAAAAAGACCCCCCCCCCACCACCACCACCACATCACACCACCACCACCACCCTTGTAGGCCAAATTTGAAAACTCTACGTCAAAATCACATTTCTGGATATAACTAATATAGATTCCGAATCTTGCATGTATAGATTTTGACCCATTATTGACTTTAACATGGACTATAGCAGAGAAATGAGTCGAGACAGAGAGTTACTATTATTCCCAGATAAGAATCATGGCATGGGCTTCAGGTTGGTGGCATGACCTTTGACTTTGAGTGACCTTAAATGGTCAAAATCAAGGTCACATGATTTTAAATGGTCATAACTTTAAAAAGAGTGGTGATAAGTATTCGCTTACTATTGTTGACAGATGTAGGCTCCAAAATGGCATTGTGACCTTTGACCTTCAGGCAACCTTAATAGGTTAAACCCAAAGTCTCATGTTTTGAGAGGGAGATGTCTATTAAGAGCTAAAATGTGGGTGGGTTTCATTGTACCTGGCACCACTTGTTTTGTTTGATTTCAGTCAAACTAAAAGAAACAACATTTTATTTTAATCCATTGTACTTATCTCTGTCGTCAGCTGTTGCTCTAGTTGCCAAATTACATGTTTCCACCAGCTTCCCATTGTCAAGTGACTATTTTTTATTATGTTTTTTCTTTTGATTTGGGCTAAAATGGACCTGTTGTCAAATGGAGGGCATGTTCTACACAGAGAAAAAATAAATATAATGGACTGTAAAACATATTAGATGTGATTATTATCCATTTTTCTTCTTGAATCGCTTACACCCAGAGGAGGGGCTTCTGGGGAGTATTTAATGAGTGTCCTTGGCTGCCATCTTTCAGTAATTGTTCACACACTTGAATATAACAACTTATGGATGAGGTGAAATAGTGAAATACTGCAAAATGAGAATACATCATTACTTTGGACTTTTATTATATTGGTGATAATATTCATAAAAATAGAAGATAGTTAAAAACCAGATCTGTTAAGTATTGTATGTAGGATCTCTTCCAAATATGCTTATGAGGGTATTGTTTTTGGTTTGGTTTTTGTCTTATTTATTTATCATCAACATTAGGCAAAAACTATTGGACTGTGACATTTTCAGGAATGGTATGAGTTTGCCCAGATGAGATCTCTTTTAATTTTGATGAAGGGTCAAAGGTCAAGGTAACCAAATATGTGTTTTTACATGAAAAGCGATATGGCAAATCAGGTAAAACGTTTGCAAGGGGCGGGTTTTATTGTGTTTCAGGAAACTTTCCTGCACTTGGGTGATGTTGTTCAGTCACTTGTCTAAAACACAAATACATTTTATTATTTTAAACGACCAAGATGAGCAGAAAACCCCCATATTTTTTGAAATTGCAGCTGCAGTTTTTTTCAACACTTTCCTCAATTGACCAATTATTAAGATATTTAATCGTCTGATAAATTTGTTACTAACATTATTTCTCTTATCTGAGGTCACCCACTGTAGAGAAACAGGTTTTGCTCCTAATATTGGAATTCAGTCAGAAATATGAATCTAAAGTGCTTTCATGGATTATTATGCAGCTCCAAAAGAAAATAGTTTTCATTTATACATTTTTTTTTGTATGAAACGGTTCCCTAAAAACAGTACATGGGGCTAAAAATTTAAACCAGATGTACAGTAGACTAATTATGAAGCCAGTTTAGAAGCACTTTGGGTCTTTTTCAAAAAATAAATATTTACTGAGATAAAAGACCAAACACACCTGTGGATTTGGGGAAAAATTGTATGTGTGTGTGTATATATGTATATATGTATATATGTATATATATATATATATATATATATATATATATATATATGTAATATACAATTTCTCCCCAAATCCACAGGTACATTTTGGAATTAAAATAGTTAACAATTTATTTGTGTTTAAATGTTCTGCATGTACGGCAACTGGACACAATGGGTGACATGTGAAACCCAAATTGAGACTTTCAAGTCATGAAAAACCCATGTTTGGATTAGAAAATGACTAAGATACTGGAATTTAACACAGTGTCTTTATTTATAGCAATATAAATATATGTAAAACATGGCATTTGAAGTCATGTGTTCAGATAAAATGCACTGACACCAAGGTAGCTTTTCTTATCCCAATTTATTTGATGAAAAATGTTTTATACATTTTTTTTCATACGAGTAAGCGTATAAGTTTTGTTTGCATTTATCTGAGGTCATCATCAAGTACATCCTGTTGGGAAACATTTCAAAATTTCTCTTTTATTATTGGGTGTAATACATATCAAAAGAAGCAGCCATATGACAGTGATTCACTGGATGCATATATAATTAGCAGTGAGTGCTGTTGAAATTATACTTTAAAAAAAAAACAAAAAAAAAACAAAGAATGAAAAATGTAGCCACCGTGCAAAACGTACTTGACAAGTCATTTGATTCATGCAGCAAATACATTAATATAAAATGTATACAGTACAATTTCTGCCTCTTTAAGACTGTGCTCAGCTGTTATTTAACACAAAGGCATGGAAGAGGCAGGCAGCTGTTAGCTTAGCTCTGTCAAAATTTAGAGAACGTTCCACAGCTGTCCTATCATTGAGCTGTCATTGTGTTTGATAGCTAAGAGGCTTGTCATTGAACAGCATTGTGTGACTTCGAGGATTTTTTGGGCTCCGTTTTCTATTTGCATGCTTCTATGAAACTGTGTACATTTTTAGTAACTGGAACTTTGCCATCTTTTTTTAGAATCAATAAAAAAATATACATTTAAAAAATATTTATCTTCAGCATGAACCAAATGATGACCTCAGATAAATACAAAAACAATATGTACTAACCTGCTAATCCTTAAAGACAAATGATGTGTGGTTTGCCTCATTGTCCTATAAATGCAATGAAATGCTGCTCTAAAAATGGAGTTAAGGTAGAACTTGGTTGATATTTTTTTAATTATCTTCATTTGACTCTGACTAGTATCTATTGCGACTCTTTTTTATTTTCTTTCATTGTCACGTTGTTGTTACAATGCTCGGTGTGACAAAATGTTAAATAAAGTGTAAAAAAAAATTCAAAAAGTCCAAAACCAATTTTTTTTTTTATCAAATATTAAGGCCAAAAATAGGATCAAAATTCGGACAGGAAAAATCGACCTAGGTGTCACTGCATTAGATCTGAAAACATGGCTTGAAATGGTCTTATAGACAGTTAGATGTGGGTTTTTCATGAATCAAGAGTTCCATTCTTGGTTTTGTGTGTAACCCATCATGTCCACTTGTTACATGCAGATCCTACCTATAGTTAAACACAAATAAAACCTGAACAATTTGGCCAAAGTTGTCATTTTTGCTGTGATTAACTACTTCCATTCCCAAAATGTACATGTCAGAGAAGACAGAAATATTCCAAAAACTAGTAGTACATAATTTCTGTGTCCTTTTGATCACATTACATGCAGATTTTTCTATTAAATATAATGTAAAAATTTTACGTTAAAAAAAATAAAATACATTTTATCGGAAAAATATCTTTCTCTTTTATCTCAGTGTTTCTTTTTAAAATACATCCAAAGTGCTATCAAACTTACTTCATAACATTCATCTACATCTGGTTTGAATTTTTAGCCTCATGTCCTGCTTTTAGGACCTGTTTAATACAAACATCTGTTTAGGTTTCATCATGATTTAACCCCTTAACGCCTGAATTTAAATATATGTATATAACAAAAGTAAATACTAACTTTAGTGGAGATTATTAATATGACTATAGCAGATACAATAGATAGATTTTTTTGGTATGTTGCATATTTGCGACAGTAGATTTTATTGCTGATTTCAATGCTGGAATATGTGATGTATACAAAGTCTGCCCCTCTGATGCCCCCCCCCCCCCCTCAGGATCTGTTTGCGCTGGACGTAGAGCCTTACCGATTCAGTGGTGTGAACATGACAGGCTTCAGGATCCTCAACACGGAGAACAGCCAAGTGGCCTCCATCATCGAGAAGTGGTCCATGGAGCGACTGCAGGCTCCGCCCAAACCTGACTCTGGTCTACTGGACGGCTTCATGACCGTGAGTATTGTCGAGAAAATGAATGAGCGAATGATCAGATAAGTAGGAGACGAATGGATTCTTTCTGTCATTGTGTTGGTTGGTGAATTTTCCGATGCTTTGTCTGGGATCTACTCTCAGGTCAATGCATTTATCTTGTCAGTATAATAGAGGTTGTGTCCCATTGGTTGGTTATTCAGTCATATGCTCCAGTGCTCCATTTAATGACTTTTTCTTCTCTTTTTTTTTGAATGTAACTTCTAGTTTGAAGTTTTTGAAACAGTACAGGCATTGCTTCTTTTTCTGTAATTATACAGAAAATGCAGATGATTACATAGAAGTGCAAATGCTGAATATATTAGTACCTTAAAATGTAGACATGCCTGTTTTTTCCAATACTGTTTTTTTTTTTACTTGGTTATTGTTTTACTATTCTCTGGTAGTAGTATTTTTTGCAAATATCCAGTGTTGTTCTGTTATTGGAACCTCAAATCCCTGAAGGGCCTGCCCAAAGATTTATAATCTAATCTAATCTAATCTAATCTAATCTAATCTAATCTAATCTAATCTAATCTAATCTAATATAATGTAATGTAATCTAATTTAATTTAACATATTTCAGATTTAACAGTTCAATTCAGTTATTTGTATTTGAGCAGTTCATCCTAAAAATAAATAAATAAATAAATAAACAATTTAAACAAAGAAATACAATACAGAACAAAGAGCAAAGGACAAAATAAGGAGTCACCACTCAAAATGAGTAGGTTGAAGTTCAAAGAACTGATCCTACCCCTCATTTAACAATTATACAATACAATCACAATCTCATGCATTTCATTTACATCACTCATTTCAATGTCCATCTTGACCATACGTGTCAAAACAGTGAGCTACAGTGTATTCAATATGCTTATAAAGCACCACCATTTCAGGAAAACAATCCTGCAAGTACAGAACAGACCTGTTTAAACACTGGACAAAATAAAATATCTTATATCTGACTGAAAAGTTAAACACTTTAGGTGATTATATCTTATATTAACTGTGATGAAATATTTGTACTAGAAAGAAAATAAACACTTGGTGAGATTTAGATTTTTGCAGTGAAATTACTGTAGATGTAAATCAGCAATAACAGAAACTTCATACCATAGAGCTTCATTGGGTAAACGTGCAATAACAAAACAGCACTGAATCAAATCAATATAAATTGAAAGAGTCCATGCTGTGGAGTCTGATCTGTCTATATCAGAACAGAATTTGTGACTTGGAACATGAGCTCCATGCAAAGTCATGCAGTGAGTAGACATATTTTTTGCTGCTTTATCATTAAGGTAAAGTCTGACAAGCTGAATGTCATTGACTCACTTAGTATCGTGTGTTATGCATGCACAGATGATTGCAGGATACAACAGCAACACCATGGCGACCGCACCTGCTATGCCATTCGTCATAACCTGTAGCTGTAATGACTTCACACAAAGCAGAAGGAAGTGCAATATCTGATGCATTACAGTAGATGAAGTTGTCACGAGCTACCAGTTTTCACAAATACTACCACATTTGGAACGTGATGATTCATGCTTTCATATCACTGGGTTGTTGGTTAATTTGGCAACAGCAATGTTTTGCATTTTGCTTCAATGTGCTGTTTTGCTCGGATTCAGTATTTGTTCCTTTCAGCTCAGTGAGACTGCACAAAAGGCCGGAAATTCTGTTTTCACCCATATTCACCAACATAGAAGAAATTCCTTTTTCTTTTAGTGGCTTCTCTATTTTACACTGGGGAAAAAAACAAAAAATAAAAATGCTAACAAGTGTATTTTTATCATTTCTAGTCCAAATATCTCCGCACACTTAAAATAAGACCTAATCACCTAAAGAGTAATTTTTCAGTGAGGCATAAGAACTTATTTTAAGACAATTTATATATATATTTTTTGCTTAAAGGATCTTGTATTAGGTTTGGCTCAAGTTTCCAAGATAAGTCTTGGGTCAAAATGTGAAATTCTTAAAAATTAACAAGAGAACATGTTTTACTCTACTTCAAAACACTGTCTGCACATTATGATCCATTCACTTTACATGTTCTTTCTGGTGGAATATTTACTAATCCATTGTATACATGTACATAAACCACCGTATATGTGGAATATATAATAATATATTATATATATATATATATATATATATATATATATATATATATATATATATATATATATATATATATTAAAAACACGAGCTAGCCAGCTATTTTGTAATTTGTTTTCTGCTTCATCTTATTAAAGTATATAAGATTTGGCTTATTTAATGTCTGAAGCAGATCCTTTCTAAAAAAAAAAAAAAATTGCATAGCAGTGTTATGTGTCTTTTCATATTATTACGCTGTTTAATGATGACACACCAACTAAATACTCCTCGTTGACACTGTATGCTAATAGATGAAGGAGGGTTCAGGCTTTCAATTGACTGAATGACATACAGCAAATGATAAAACTAGAAGCACGAGCTTGAGACCTGACATTAACTTGCAAAAGAATAAATTCTGTGCATCTGGGTCAGAAAATCTTCCTTTAGTGCATTTCAGCCACCACAGACCAGTAAGACCATTTCCAAGAACTTCGTAAAATTCTTGTGCAGCCACTTTTTCTCTGCCAGCTTGCTAGTTTTCACAGACATAGAGTTGCTGAAGAGATAAAGCATTGTTCTGGACATGATGGACTTGTTAGGGTGAATTTGCAGCAGCTTCTCTCATTGTAACTTCCCACTCGTCCTTAGGGAGTCAAACAGAAAACCTCGGCGCCCCGAGTAGTGAGCCCCGAGTGCGATAAGAGGCGTCTCTGTCACTGTGATCTGAAACCTCTCTGATCAGAGCACACCGCCTGTAATAACTGTTCCTCCGTGCTGCTTTTATACCACTCTCTTATCTGGGAGCTCTGCCAAAAAATGTCAACCCACCAGAGACATGGAATGGGAAGGAAAAGAGAGTAATGGAGGAGAGAAGGGGAACGAGATGAGGGGGATGAATGGAGAAGAAGAAGAAGAAGAAGAAGAAGAAGAAGAAGAAGAAGAAGAAGCAAAGTAAGAAGAAGGACAGAGCGTGGGTGAAAAGAAGGCATGAGTAAAATCAGAGTCCTTGCGTTTCATTCCCACGACGGCTGTTGAGGTGTTAAACGTTGGGCCAATGTTGCTGCTTGGTCTTTTTCCAGTTGGAATGCAGTGCGGCGGCAGAGGCAACATGTTGGCTGCTGATTGAAAACAGCGGCTTACCTCTGGGGGATAACAGATTTCTTTTATTTATTTGTTTTTCTAAAAGAGCCAGATCTTGCTGAGTCATGTTTCTGGATTGATATCCGAGAGTGGGTGTTACTCAGTTTAAGCCCCTTTTGTTGGATTTGTGGCTCAATCAATACTGTTTCCCACTTGAGACCTGAAATGGACTGCGTGTGTAATAACCGGACCTTTAGGAAACACAAAAAGCTTACAAAATGCCATGACAGCCACAAGCTCTATGCTACGTGGGGTCCCGGGGGTTGATTTGATGTCTTAAGTCCAGAGAAAGAGGAAGAAGCACAATAAAAGAGCCCCCTTTATCAACTGTGTGTTTATTCATCTCTTTACGCCGCTCTGTGCTGTGGCAGTCATCAGCCCAGCCGTGATGGTTATTTTTGGATCAGCGACAGGCAGAAGATTTATGTATGTGAGGAGTGTGCGGTGACCCTGCTCATCAGTGAATTAATGGCATAGGAGTTTGAAGGTGGAGATTGATTAATTAGACAAATGGCAATCAGTCAGCAGCTAATGCATATTGACATGGTGAAAGGTTCCGTAAACGTTTGATTAATGGCTTCATTTGTGTGCTGTATTTACGGTTTTGTGTGCTTAAGCAGTGAACTGCTGATGTGCCTTAACTTATGGACTCACAGATCATGACAGATTGCACTAAGTGAGCATTTCAGACACTGACAGCCCCTCCCCTCAGGACTGCAATTATGCAAGTGAAGGTTGGGACATGTTGAAAAGCATTACAAAATAATAATAAAAAAAAAAGATAATAAAAATATGACTGGAACTGAAATGTAGCTGGGTGATAGACTTCAAAAACAATTGTCTTGTCAGATTATTGTTTGTATTTTATCACATCCATACATGCATTTACACATAGCTACAGCATTCATACGAACTCAAATAGTAACTGTATTTGTTCATGAATAATGTTGTATTGGTGTATATGTAAAGTCAATGAAAAAAAATGTTGAATTGTTGAGTCTGTTTGTATATGACCGCTGCTATGATCATTTTATTGTGCATGAATAAATTACTGAATTATGTATTGTGGTCAAATGAGGGTTAGGGTTAAATAAATGTATACTTAGTCCCACTTCTTTTCGATCATGGAAGGCTCAGACTTGCATGTACTTGAATATGGATTCTGTTAATTTAGATGTTGTAAATACGCTTTATTTATATAGCACTGTTCAGCGATGTATAAAGTGACAGTGCCTTACAGTCAAACACAATCGAAACCATTAAAAGATGTGTGAATGATCATCTCATGCTCTGTGTGAAACCATGGTCCAGAGCTTGGAGATGTTTTGCACTTGTGGGAGAAGTTGTTTGGTGTGATGTTCCAATGACATGGCCTTATCAAAAATGACACCCAGGTTCTTCAGCTTTTTTTTTTTTTTATTTTTTTTTTACTGTACTTCCCATGTCACCAAGGTGTTGTTTTATGTCTAATATGTCGCTATCTGGAGCAATGATCAAAGTTTAACGGGAGGCTTTATGTGGGACAGAGCTGAGTATGTGGAGCTCAGACTTGTTGAACGAGCAGTATGTCTGGATGTCATCTGCAAAGAGGTGATAGATGTGATTATGCTGCTATATGACCCATGGGGGAGGATGTACAGTAGGAACAGTAGTGGACACAGGACAGAACCTTGGGGCACACCATACTGCAAATCAGCTAAGTTAGACTTGATATTATTAGAGGATACACTAAAGGTTCTACCAGTCAAATAGGAGAAGAACCACTTCAGAACAGAGTCTGGTCCCTCAGTCTGTTTGTCATAATAATGTCAAAGGCCAAGCGAAGATTCTGCCAGGACTATGGATTTCCCGGTATCACCTGGGAAAGCCAGGGATTATTTTGTTTTTTCCTTGTTTTATTTTTATTTGTTCTTCGCATGTTTGCAAAAAAAAAAAAATTGTAACTGGAGTACAAAAACCATGTAGTTTCACTGACTTTTAATTTACCCATGACCTGGTCCACAGGCCGTACAATGGCCCCACCATCAAAACTAGTAGGTTATTTCTCCTGTCAGTACATTTGACCAAGGCACTGATGATGCAGTATGTGTCAGGACCAGACCAACCTCTGCTCCAGGGAGAATAAAGAAAGGCAACTTCTAAATGTAACCTTAACCAAGACCCAAATGTGAGCACTGTTTGGATGCCATGTCACATTTGTCCCCACATCTCAGTTGACACCTGTCTTGAAATCTGCCAAAATGACAACTTCCTGAATGGTAAAGTGATCCAAAGCAACAGAGTGGATTTCAAACAAGATATTCTTGCCAATACTACTCTTTGAAATAACAAATTTGCTATTAGCTAATGATGATTACATGACATTTTCTGCGGGGTTCTTTATCTTTCAGTAAGCAATTCAATTATATTTATTAATGAAACATTTAATATAACAGATATGCATTTGCAATTGCCATGGGTGAAATCAAATCAAATTGTATTTATATAGTGGCAAATCATAACTGAAGACTCTAAATTACAGAAACCCAACAAAATCCTCCAGGAGCAAAAACTTGTGACTGATGACAGTGATGAGGAAAAATGTCCTTTTAACAGCAGAAACATGGAGCAAGGACGTCTGCCTTAAACAGTTGAGATAAACGAGAGAGGATAAAGGAGGAAAAAGGTGGAGAGTACAGGAGTATGAGGAGGCACATGGATGCAGATGATGTACAACAAAGTGAGGGTGAACATCTCTGGAACAGCATTCCCCTTAGCGATAGCTGATGTACAGTAGGTCACCAAGGCCAATGTTGGCTAATATATTATAGTGGATATCAGTGTTGGCAGCTGGTCTTTCAAACAGGGTAAGCTCATTGTTGGATTATGTCATAAAATTTGTCAATTTATTACTCCGCCAAGGAATGACGGGGATATGTTTTTGTCGGCATTTATCTGTTGGTCTGTCTGTCTGTCTGTCTTTGTGCAAAATAACTCAAACGGTTATGGATTGATTTGGCTGAAATTATAAACGTTTGGTGGCGATCTGATTTGCCTTAGTGGAGTCTGTGCCTTCCGAGTGTTTTTATAGATTATATGTCAATTCTGCCTCCATTCTTTTTCTACAAAATACTCTGTTGCCCTATTGTACCAAGTAGGCATTTTTTCCAGGGACTTCATCAAGGAAATGTTGAAATGTTGTTAAACTGAAACGAGGAAATAGTGAGTGTTTTTTATTTTAGTGCAAGAAATGAACAATTAACTGCACCGAGCAAATGCCAACAAATGGTTTGCAGTTTGTTTTCCGACTTCTCTTGCAAACTCTGTAATGAGGCTGACCTGTCAAGTGGTGGTGTACTGTATATCAAAGTTGCTGTCAATCAAAATGGGATTCAGCCTTTTGACCAACCATTGTACATAAGCTCAGCGTTCAGGCCAGCCGAGGCCCTACATTCTGTTCTAACACATTTGCAGTCAATGTAATGTTAACACAACTGTACATATTTGACCATGTAATTGATGACATTTTAGGGCAAGCTGAGTTTCCTTTCCAGTGTGAAAGAAATCACCTCTGCTGGATGGAAATAGTTGTACTCATCCCCTTTTGTGATCACCAACCTTTTAATTTTAAATTGGCATAGATTACATTTGGTCTAAGAAATTAATTACATGTGTTTTTGGTCCAATTGCCTCCCTCCATTTAATACAATTTTTTTCGTCTCCTTCTGTACATGTCACTGACTGATGTGACGTGCAGTGCAAAAAGTCTTCTAACAGTATTTTTTCAGAACAAATATCAGCTCTTTACCAGTGGCCTAAACAAATCCATTTCATGGTCCTTTCTCCTCGTGAGAAATTATTACCAAAGCAATGTCTTCATTGCTTATTGAGTCTGTCAGGTGGCATTGTCTGGGTGTCTGGGTTTTGCTGTTGTTTTTGCTGTACGGTGCATCCGTTGCCTTGAATGAGGTTCTGCTTTAAAGGCCAAATTCAGGAAATAACAACAGATTATGTGAACGGCTGTAAAATGGTTGGCTGCAGCTGTAAGATGGAGTGATCTGCGGTCATTTTTTCATGGGTAAATCCATCTAATGGGTAGTACAACCTGTGTACCTCCTGTCACGCTCTACCGCACCTCTAAATTTAATGGTTTCGTGAGGACAGTTGCATATAATCTTTGCCACTGACAAAATTTAAAAGAAACACTTAATGCAGTCAAGCAATGTATCATTGTATCAGAGAAGGGTGACAGCACTCTCTATAAAACAGTATTGGTTGTTGTTGTATTGCTTGGTTTAAGGTAACAGGGCGGAGAAAGCGTATTGCAATGAATTGTAATAACCTCAAACTACACACAGCTGTGTTTTATTTGGTTATGAGACACGAGTGACTAATGTTAAGTACAACACCTGTTTCAATATAATACTCATTCAAAAAAACAGACAAATTAACTCTAGCCTTGATAGGTGGATGCAGATTTTGCAAGTTGGTCCATGGTTCACATCCTGAGTTAGGCACATGTCAGTCAGTCAGTTTATAATGGAGTTGAAGAAAAAAAAAGCATGGGCAGATTGAATGTAATGTTTTCCCGAGGAAAAACTGGTGAAGTAGCTCACTACAAAGTGGTCTATGACGAGTGATGGAGTTCAAAGCTGGGAGGAGGATTTCTTTGTCCGAGGTTTAGATTGTACATGCCCAGACATCCACAGCAGAGGTTGTGAAGGGGTGGACGATGGTTACAAACTCCACAGTGCTGAAGTGACAGATGAATGACAGTGGAAAGAGAGAATGCTTTTGAAGTTTGACAGCTGACAAGTGATGGGCTAAAAGGGGAGGGTGTCAGATTGTGACTGGACGAAGGCAAGAATGAGCTGGTTGAGTTTAGAGATGGGGAACATTGTACTTTTCTTACATGCTACACTGTCCTCATACCTGTTCCAAGAGGAGTCCAATGAAGGTGGCATCATCTGCAAACTTAATCAGCATCACAGACTGGTGGCAAGAGGTGCAGCAGTTGGTGTACAGGGAGTATACAGACTTTGGTGGTTCCAGTGCTGATGGTCCAGGTCTCTGAGACCCATTTGTAGGTTAGACTGGCCTACTAACTAAGCGTACGATATTATATTATAACCAAATGCAGATCATGTCTCCATGTCATCGTTGACAATCATAGTTTAAAGTTTAATATATTTTGGGGATCTAACGGTGCACTTTTTTGTACCAAACTGTTTTGGGGCCTTCAATACATTGCAGAAGTGCACCAAACAAATACACTTGTGAAGCACCTTAAGTTTCCACATGATCCTTGAAGTGGAATACACACACAGTAGGAGCAGGGTGGTTGGACGACGGTCCATGCACCATACACACCCTGAGCACGGCAGCTCAGAGCAGCATCACCAGTAGAAATCCAGAGTTAGAAGACCCTCCATCTTCTGTACGGTCTCAAGTTTTGGAGAGTTTTGGAGAGACAAGATGACGAAACAAGACCAGTGCACTTATATTTTTTCATGAAAATGGGTATATTAGTTAGGTTTTTACTTGACTTGACTTTAGCTAGTTTCACACTTTAAAAAAAATAACAAATACATAAATATAAATGAAATATAACAGTGCAAGGGAGGCCAAAAGCTGATTGTGCGTATGTAGGTACCTCTCTTCATCAACCTGCTTAACAATTCAAAAGAACAATAAAACAACAAGAAGTAAATAAAACAATATAATAAAAACACAATACAATAAATAATTTATCATGACTTATGTGGATGACATGTGGATATGATATAAATATAGACTTCAAAGATGCATTTGTTTTGTTTGTTTTTCTAAAAAAAAAAGGAAATCCGTCTCCTTCACTTTAGCAAAAATGTATTGAAAATATACCACAGTTTTTCATTATGCTCAAGTATTGTGCACAATATTGCAATGAGACAAACTGAGGAAAGCATGGAAATTACCAATAATTTTTAAATGGTAATAAATCTTCAATGTCTTGCCCTTGGAGTTGTTTTTTTTTCTCCAACATATGTCGTGTGACAAATCTGGTAAACCAATTCTGCACTTTGTTCCTTTATGCTGCCTTCAATTAATCTGTTGCTGGAGAATCCCTGCCCCAAGTCGTGCCTTAACATGCACAACGAGAGTGACCTTACAAGCTCCACGCTCTCATTACCATAATGTCTCTCCCTGTTAATTGCTTTAGTGGCTGTCTGATTTATTGTGCACCCTGCAAAATTGGAACGGGTTAAAAAAAAAAAGTAAAAAAAAAAAGCATGACTGTGATTTCTGTATTCATCTGTCATAAATTTGAAGGCGGATATGTTAACTTTTAGCCTTGTCCGAGCAAACAGGCTGACCTTTTCAACATCAAGGTCATCTCTTTGTTTGTTGGAGCTCAAAAACACAGTTGGTATTCAGAGACAGAATGTGGCAGCTGAATCATTTCTGTCCCTGTATTACCATAAATATGCTATACCTGTGGGTACATTTAAATGGGCCAGTGATGGAAAGCTATTTCCTTTTTGACAGATATCATTTAAAACCTGATCCAAACAGAGTTATAAAAAATGTCACAGAGACATCAGACATATTCCAGGATTCATATTATCTCAGCATCACTCAAACAGACATATGGTGGGCACTGGGAAAGGACGGAGTGACTCATATGAGAAATATGTTATTAAATAGCAGAAAGCATTGCAGAAGGCTCCATAGCCACAGAGTGTTAGAGCTTTGAAATGATTGTATGACTGCCAATAAACATTTTAAATATGACATGCATTTTACAGTTAATTTCATCGAGCTATAGGGATGATTGCAGGTATGTGTTTTATAGCAATAAAAGCAGAGCGACAATGAGGATATAATATGTTGATACAAAATGTGACTTATTTAAATAGAATTTATAGTTGCATTTCTAAACTTTACTTCTGTTGTTCTACATCAAGGTTAGACATGCATTTTCCCTCAATGCAGAAACCTTTTTCTGTCAAGAAATATGCAGGAGAACTGCTGCAGTGAAACAAAATAATGAAATGCTTACAGAAGAAGAAATGCCAGTACAAATGCATTACACTGTGTCCAAGGAAAAAAATGTATACTGTCATTAATGTCATTTACTAGGACTATATATTTACATGAATTTATACTACTGCAAAAATAAATAGTTACATGCCATTTTGGTTCTGATTGAACTGACCTTTCAACAACAATGTTAATGACAACAATTTCTTATATTCTTCTATTGAGTTAATATTGTTAAGGGTTGTTGCATGAATTTGCAAAATATAAAACAAAGAAAAGCCTTTCTATATTGAAGAAATCTCTGTTGCACCAATGCAAAAATGTGAGATGAAAACAATAGGAAACAATAGCACTGGTATTGGGAATTGTTTTCTGCAAAACAGTTATTTTATACACTGGTACCAACCTGAAACTTTAATTTCTTGTTCTAAATTCGAGAAATCGCACTTAATTATCCTGGGGGGAGATTCGTTGTGGGCAATAGTGCACGGGGGCAGCGGTGCCATACAGAGAACATAATACAAAGAAGACGACATGTCAGTGCAGACACATAATAATAACACTGCAGACATGTGACAGCAGAAAGTAACACTAGCCATACTGTGATATGAGACACTATACAAGCACCAGTAGATAAATAAATAAAATGATTGCACAATCCATCCAAAAGCTGAGACACCATGATCACCAAATACAGGTAAAATGTAATATACAATAGAATAGAATTGAATAATTCAGTTTAATTCAGTTTTATTTGTAGAGCCCCAAATCACAACAAGGTTGTATCATCAGCCTTTACAGAGTTGGTTTTGAAAAAAAAAAAAACAATTGATGAACTACACAGTAGACGAAAGACACATGTAATGTCCCAGTCTGTCTGTCTGTCTATCACAAATCTGTGTACTTCATGATATCATTTGATTGTACTTTGCGTGTGTGTGTTTGTGTAGAGGGTGTGAGTTGGTTTGGCAGACAAAGAAATGATTGAAGTGTGAGAGGATGTGGCTGATTCGGGGATTGAGAGCTGGCTTTTTCATCTCTATCCTGCCCGTTCCTGTTCTAACCTGTCAGTCATGCCGTCTTGCTGCAGACCTCCCTGAGTGGCAGAACAGGCTGAAGAACATGGCCTGGAGTGGTTGATGGGGTGAGTGAAGTCGGCAGGGGTTCAGGTTGGTCAGGGGGAGGTTGGGGAGGTTGGGCCCTGACCTCGGCTAGAGTTCAGGTCTCGAACAGCAGGGGCTTCTGGACCAGAGCATGCTGCAGAATACAAACACAATTGCCTGCGCGTCACTGTTTGATACCCAGATCATGCTCCTCTCACTGCTTTCCGAGATGCACCTCTTTTTGTTTCGTATTGTGGACTATGCCCCAATGAGACCAATGCTGTGGTAAAAGACGCTTTGAAATACTTCCAGTGCCTTTGTTTGGAGTTCGAGCTGTTTGAGGGAGTTCTCATTAGGGGGAGGCTAATATTTGGTTATTCCGCATTTTGGCTTCCTCCCTGCACTTGGCTCTGGGTTGATGCTATTGGACTGTGCCCTTCTCCGCCTCTTAGATGAGGCTTCTCTCAGCTTAGTTTATTCCATCT